>JAWZYT010002029.1:162500-167500 GCA_034508575.1 Petrolisthes manimaculis | reverse complement strand
CTAGAACAGTATATGAGAAGAGATAACTTGTGTATTTCTGGAACACTATATAAGAAGAGATAACTTGTGTATTTCTGGGATCAAGGAAGAGAGAGATGAAAATGAGATGGTATTAGAAACAAAGATAATTAATATTGCATCAGACATAGGGGTTGAATTAGAACCAAGGGATATTTCCATGACACACCGTTTAGGTAAACTTAGGGGGAGTGACAGAGCAGTAATTGTGAGGTTCTGTCATAGGAAGAAGAGGGAGGAAGTAATGAAAAAGAGAAAGGCATTAAAAAATAAGCAAGAATCAATATACATTAATGAGGATTTAACACCACTGAGAGTGTCACTGTTGAAAATGGTCAAAGATCACAGTGATGTTAAAAATGCAACTACAGCTGATGGAAAGATAAATAAGGATAGGTCAGTGATAATAAATAACCCTGATGACTTGTATAAGCTTGGTAGGCCTATAGCTCAACCGGATTGGAAAAGATTGAAATTGGATCATTTAATTGTTGCAGATGAATAGGGATGTACAGGAGAACAGTTGATTCAAACCCATTTATATGATGATCCTCCTGACTCTATACCAACACTAACCAATAGATATTACCATCTAAACTCACACCTAGACACTACCGTACTATGAGACTTTACCAACAACCACTACCACACATTATTACATCATTGCTTTCTGAACCAAGTGTAAACATTAATACTCCTGACTCTATACCAACACTAACCAATAGATATTACCATCTAAACTCACACCTAGACACTACCGTACTAGGAGACTTTACCAACAACCACTACTACACATTATTACATCATTGCTTTCTGAACCAAGTTTAAACATTAATACTACTGACACTGTACCATCATCATCATCAGCCAATACTACTGACACTGTACCATCATCATCATCAGCCAATACTCCTGACACTATACCATCATCATCATCAGCCAATACTCCTGACACTGTACCATCATTATCATCAGCCAATACTCCTGACACTGTACCATCATCATTAGCTAATACTCTTGTTACTATACAATTACTAGCTAACATACATAACCATGTCAACTCTCACACAAACATGACAAATAACCAGTCACTACTTACAATTACAATACTAGCCTTAAATGTATGTATGTGCTATTATAGATAAATTACTATCAGAGGAATTTTGTACTTTGTGTAAAAGATATGATATTTTATGTACCTATGAATGAGACAAGTTTAATGTAAGTGAAAAAATGGAAAGTATTGGTTTTGATATAGTGTATAAGAATAGGAGTGAATTATTAAGTAGGTTTAAGTCTGGTGGAATAATTATTGCAATTAAAAATGATTCTGGCTTGAAGTGGAAATAGGTTAAGAATAACTATGAAGCATTTATGTCAGTAAGAATTAGCAAGAACAGTAAAGGATATAATTTAGAGAAGGATTTGATTGTAAGCACAGTACATTTTGAGGAATTGGATCATTTTTTACTTCAATATAATAATGATAACTATCCTATTTTGTGTGGGGATTTTAATGCACATACTGAAACAATGAATGATGTAGTAAATATTGATAATGTTAATGATGTTGTAAGTATGTACTGTACTTATTAAATAATGCTTCTAATGTTCTAAGTCACTTGAATAGGGAATTAGGTAGAATCAATCAAGATGTAACCCAGGATAGAAATACTTATGGTAAAAAATTAATTGAAGTGTGTAAAAATAATGAGGTAGTTATTTTTAATGGCAGGTTAGGTAAAGATTGTGGTATTGGAAAGGTAACAACAACTTTTAATATAACTTTGGATTATATGATTGGATCACCTCAATTAATGAAAAGTGTTTGTGAGTTTGAGGTATTAGATTTTGATACCATGTATTCTGATGTACATTGTGGTTTACATATACAGTTAGCACTAAATACCAGTGATAGGCTTAATGCTGGAAATAATGGTATTGTTCATTATGATAATAATACTGGTAGTATTGATAATGATATTGAAATAAATAACAAGATAAAACCTGGAAAATGGATAAAAGATAAAAAGAATGAATATGTAATGACTATAGATGAAGGTAAAATACATGTAATGATTATTCAATTAGATACCAGTACAGTACTATGTCTGTGGAAGAAATGAATAAAGGACTCAATCAAATGTTAATGGGTAATTTCTGGAACTAATCCGCTAGATGTCTCTGCTGTAAATAGGTTTCATGCGACATGAGCTAAAATATTGTTTTTTAAAATCCCATCAGTATACAAATGCATAGAACCTTCATCATTAGGATACTTTCGGAATCCTGCATCCACTTTTTAATAACCTGTATGGATAATTTTGAGATAAGTTGGTTAAATTAGATATTTTTGTTTGGTGATTGTCGACCTTCTGCTGTTGATATTTAAAGTAAGGCATAGGTCAAGGCTAAAATATATTTATTTGGACAATACAAATAAATATGATACAGACTGTACTACATATTATGACGTAACCTACCGGTACTGCAGAATCAACAACCCACAACAACAACAACTGTAGGAACCATGACGGAACCTATCAGTGTCAATACTTTTCCAAGATTCTCAGAAAAAGCGTCCTATTTCTCCATTGAAATGCTCATGGAAAATAATAAGGCCCTCCATTTTTTCACAGGATTAGAAAATTCCACTAAATTCAATTACGTGTTTCAGTCACTTGGACCCACAGCATATAAACTTAATTACTTTTTTGGTTGAATATCAGTTTTAGCTGGTGCTCATGAAACTTAGACAAAGGAAATGTAATTATGAACTTGCATTAATGTTTGGAATTGAAGAAAAAGCTATCTGTGTAACTTAGACAAAGGAAATGTAATTATGAACTTGCATTAATGTTTGGAATTGAAGAAAGAGCTGTCTGTCTACAACATATTTGTAACATGGGTCAGGTTCATGGCTTTGCAGTGGCCAGAAATGGATTTGTGGCCATCCAAGGATCTAGTAAATTTTTATTCGCCTGAGGATTTTTTTGATAAATTTTCGCCTGAGGATTTTTTTGATAAATTTCCAGACACGAGAGTAGTTCTTGATGGTACATAATGTCCAGTCAAACAGCCTAAACAGCCAGTGACACAGCAGGCAACATTTTCAAAGTACAAAAATCACGTTTCACCAGCTTATGGGAGTTCTGTAAGTGATTGGCATATTATTGAGAGAAGTGATATTCCTAAAATGTGTAATCCTGGTGACACAATAATGGCTGATAAAGACCTATTTGTACCACATGATGTGACTGTTAACATCCCAACTTTCTTCAAGAAAACTAACCGGCTGTCTGGGAAAGCTGTGCTAAGTGATAGGAAAATAGCAAGCAAGAGGGTTCATATAGAGAGAATAATAGGACTTGGGGAAACCTAAAAAATACTAACATCACCACTAACTAACATCACCACTAACTAACATCACCACTAACTAACATCACCACTAACTAACATCACCACTAACTAACATCACCACTAACTAACATCACCACTAACTAACATCACCACTAACTAACATCACCACTAACTAACATCACCACTAACTAACATCACCACTAACTAACATCACCACTAACTAACATCACCACTAACTAACATCACCACTAACTAACATCACCACTAACTAACATCACCACTAACTAACATCACCACTAACTAACATCACCACTAACTAACATCACCACTAACTAACATCACCACTAACTAACATCACCACTAACTAACATCACCACTAACTAACATCACCACTAACTAACATCACCACTAACTAACATCACCACTAACTAACATCACCACTAACTAACATCACCACTAACTAACATCACCACTAACTAACATCACCACTAACTAACATCACCACTAACTAACATCACCACTAACTAACATCACCACTAACTAACATCACCACTAACTAACATCACCACTAACTAACATCACCACTAACTAACATCACCACTAACTAACATCACCACTAACTAACATCACCACTAACTAACATCACCACTAACTAACATCACCACTAACTAACATCACCACTAACTAACATCACCACTAACTAACATCACCACTAACTAACATCACCACTAACTAACATCACCACTAACTAACATCACCACTAACTAACATCACCACTAACTAACATCACCACTAACTAACATCACCACTAACTAACATCACCACTAACTAACATCACCACTAACTAACATCACCACTAACTAACATCACCACTAACTAACATCACCACTAACTAACATCACCACTAACTAACATCACCACTAACTAACATCACCACTAACTAACATCACCACTAACTAACATCACCACTAACTAACATCACCACTAACTAACATCACCACTAACTAACATCACCACTAACTAACATCACCACTAACTAACATCACCACTAACTAACATCACCACTAACTAACATCACCACTAACTAACATCACCACTAACTAACATCACCACTAACTAACATCACCACTAACTAACATCACCACTAACTAACATCACCACTAACTAACATCACCACTAACTAACATCACCACTAAGTCATACAGAAACACAGTTAGCATCAGACATTATTTTGATTTGTTTCATGCTCTGCAACTTCCATCAACATCTTAGTTCTCTTATTTCTATTTTTCCTGTGTCTTTACGGATTTAAATATTATCTTAGTTACTTCACCATGACCCAATTAGGTGCAGTGAACATTATGTTTAATGTATTCCTTAATAGTGTCACTAGCCTTACTACTACCAATCTCATCATTGTAAAATATAAATCCAAGGAATATATAATCACAGTTAGTTGATTAGGGAATGACTAAGAATGAATAAAAATACAATACTACCTATCTCATCAATGTTAAAATAAATCCAAGGAATATGGTTAATTTATGGTTAATTTACCAAAAACAAACTATTCAAAACTTATAGTCTTTGTAAGCACGGTAAAAAGTGCTTCTCTAGAAGTG
>JAWZYT010002029.1:135000-152500 GCA_034508575.1 Petrolisthes manimaculis | reverse complement strand
CACAAACACACATGTACTACTTTATATATATTTTTTTTTTCTGTGAGTTTCTAAGTTCAGGAATTAATCTATTATTATCTTTAATGTTTATATATGTATCTATTTATTCATCCTCATTTTATTATTATTATTTTAAATGTAATAAACCATTTATTATTATTATTACACAATACCTCTCTCTCTCTCATACACACATACACACACACACACACACACATCTATATGGAAGGATCAACACACACACACACACACACACACACACACACACACACACACACATACACAGACACACATAGGGTTCATTTTACTATTAACTTACTACTGGGTTTGAGACATTATTATTATTACACACACAAACAAACACACATACACACACACACACACATCTATATGGAAGGATCAACACATACACACACACACACACACACACACACACACACACACACACACACACACACACACACACACACACACACACACACACACATACACACACACACACACACACACACACACACACACACACACACACACACACACACACACACACACACACACACACACACACACACACACACACACACACACACACACACACACACACACACATACACAGACATACATTATATTTGCAAGCTAGGATATTTGCAATTTAGGATATTCGCAAATTAGGATAATATTTGCAATTTAGGTGAATATTTGCAAGTTAACAGAATATTTGCAAAACTATCATTATATTTGCAAGTTAGGATATTTGCAACAGTCAAGATAATATTTGTAAGTTAGGATATTTGCAACAGTCAAGATAATATTTGTAAGTTAGGATATTTGCAAGTTAGAATAATATTTGCCATGATAATATTTGCAAAAGTCATGAGAATATTTGGCAAAACTTTGGGGTAATTTAACTAATTTTTTTATCACAGTAGGTATATATAATAATTCTATTTTTTTTTTTTTTTTTTTTTTTGTATCTACAGGTATTTTTATATATTATAAATTTGATTTTTTTGCATTAATTTTTATATATCATTTTGATTTTTTTGTATCTATTTTTATCTATTAATTTGATATTTTTTCTATGCATATTCCACATGCTGTTATTATTATTATTATTATTATAATTATTATTATTTTTATTACGTATAGGCCTATGTGATTTTTACTGTCAAAATATTTCATGAGAATAATTTGATTTTTTTTAATGAACCCTGTGTGTGTGTGTGTGTGTGTGTGTGTGTGTGTGTGTATGTGTGTGTATGTGTCTGTGTATGTTTGTGTGTGTGTGTGTGTGTGTGTGTGTGTGTCTGTATGTGTGTGTGTGTGTGTGTATGTGTGTGTGTGTGTGTGATGTAGTCAGAAAATTGGAGGTAAATGAGTCCTTCAAATATTGCCATGAAACACACACACACACACACACCATATGGAAGGACATACACACATACACACACACACACACACACACACACACACACACACACACACACAAACACAGACATACACAGACACACACACACACACACACACATACACAGACATACACAGACACACACACACACACACACACAAACACACAAACATACACAGACACACACACACACACACACACACACACACACACACACAGATCCCTCTCTTAGTAGTAACAATTAATTACTCTTCCATATAGATGTGTATGTATGTGTGTGTGTGTGTGTGTGTGTGTGTGTGTGTGTGTGTGTGTGTGTGTGTGTGTGTGTGTGTGTGTGTGTGTGTATATGTATATATATATATGTAGAGTATTTATACATATATAATCCCAATATATATGTATGTATAGAGTATTTATATATACATACATACATATATAACCTCAATAAATATGTACAGTATGTGCGTATGTATATATATATGTACAGTACGGTATTTATATATTCATACATACATACATATATACATACATACATATATATAACCCTCCCCAATATATATAATACTAATAATAATAATATATATATAAACATTATTATAAGCTCATGGAATATATAATAAATATTATTATTATTATTATTATTATTTTATATTTCTTTACCTCATGAAAAATATAATAAATAATATAATTATGATCATTATTATGTTCATTATTATGATTATCATTATTATTATTATTATTTATATTATCATTATTATTAATTATTATTATTATTATTATTATAAATATACATATAAATAATAATAATAATAACAATAATACTAATACTAACAATAATACCAACAATAATAATAATAACAATAATAATAATAATAATAATAATACTAATAATAACAATAATAATACTAATACTACTACTACTACTAATATTATTAACTTACCTTACATACAACACATACAAAAAAAATAGAAAAATAGAATTAATTTGAATATTTTTATGATATATGTTCATCCTGGGAAAAAAAAAAAAAAAAAAAAGTATTAATTTGAATATTTTTATGATATATGTTCATCCTGGGAAAAAAAAAAAAAAAAAAAGTATTAATTTGAATATTTTTATGATATATGTTCATCCTGGGAAAAAAAAAAAAAAAAAAAGTATTAATTTGAATATTTTTATGATATATGTTCATCCTGGGAAAAAAAAAAAAAAAATAGAAAAATAGAATTAATTTTATTATTTTTATGATATATGTTCATCCTGGGAAAAAAAAAAAAAAAAATAGAAAAATAGAATTAATTTGAATATTTTTATGATATATGTTCATCCTGGGAAAAAAAAAAAAATAGAAAAATAGAATTAATTTGAATATTTTTATGATATATGTTCATCCTGGGAAAAAAAAAAAAAGTATTAATTTGAATATTTTTATGATATATGTTCATCCTGGGAAAAAAAAAAATAGAAAAATAGAATTAATTTGAATATTTTTATGATATATGTTCATCCTGGGAAAAAAAAAAAAAAAAAAGTATTAATTTGAATATTTTTATGATATATGTTCATCCTGGGAAAAAAAAAATAGAAAAATAGAATTAATTTGAATATTTTTATGATATATGTTCATCCTGGGAAAAAAAAAAAAAAAATAGAAAAATAGAATTAATTTGAATATTTTTATGATATATGTTCATCCTGGGAAAAAAAAAAAAAATAGAAAAATAGAATTAATTTGAATATTTTTATGATATATGTTCATCCTGGGAAAAAAAAAAAAAAAAATAGAAAAATAGAATTAATTTGAATATTTTTATGATATATGTTTATTCTGAAAAACATATAAAAATATAGTATTAATTTGAATATTTTTATGATATATGTTTATTCTGAAAAATATATAATAAAAATATAGTGTTCATTTTATAGTATTAATTTGAATATTTTTACGAATATATGTTTATCTTGAAATATACAGAAAAATATACTATTAATTTTAATATGATCATTTTGTAAAACATAGAAAAAATAGTGTGTTAATATTAATATTATCATTTTGTAAAACATAAAATATATATATATATATATGAATTTATCTTATTATTATTATTATTATTATTATAGTTAAGTTATTTATATGTAAAATTATTAATAATATAGTTAAGTTATTTATAAATGTATCTTATTATTATTATTATTATAGTTAAGTTATTTATATGTAAAGTTATTAATAATATAGTTAACTTATTTATAAATGTATCTTATTATTATTAATATAGTTAAGTTATTTATGAATGTATCTTATTATTATTATTATAACTATATAATTTATTAATATCATTTATTAATATAAGTACAGTACAGTATGGTAATATAATTTATTAGTAATATATTATAATATATATACACACACTACTGTATATATATATACATACATACACATATATACATACCTGATTCAATAGTATGCATACGACTCATAAACAAACACACATACACACACACACACAGCCTATACACACATACACATACACACACACACACACACACAGCCTATACACACATACACATACACACACACACACAGCCTATACACACATACACATACACACACACACACATAACATACATACATACAGACAAAACAAAACAATAAAGAGATTAAATATATACGTAGTAAGGAAAAGAATAAAGAGATTAAATATATACGTAGTAAGGAAAAGAAGAAAGAGATTAAATATATACGTAGTAAGGAAAAGAATAAAAAGATTAAATATATACGTAGTAAGGAAAAGAATAAAAAGATTAAATATATACGTAGTAAGGAAAAGAATAAAGAGATTAAATACAATAAAGAGATTAAATATATACGTAGTAAGGAAAAGATTAAATATATACGTAGTAAGGAAAAGATTAAAGAGATTAAATACAATAAAAAGATTAAATATATAGTAAGGAAAAGAATAAAGAGATTAAATATATACGTAGTAAGGAAAAGAATAAAGAGATTAAATATATACGTAGTAAGGAAAAGAATAAAGAGATTAAATATATACGTAGTAAGGAAAAGAATAAAGAGATTAAATATATACGTAGTAAGGAAAAGAATAAAGAGATTAAATATATACGTAGTAAGGAAAAGAATAAAAAGATTAAATATATACGTAGTAAGGAAAAGATTAAAGAGATTAAATATATACGTAGTAAGGAAAAGAATAAAGAGATTAAATATATACGTAGTAAGGAAAAGAATAAAGAGATTAAATATATATAAGAATTTAAATATATAGTAAGGAAAAGAATAAAGAGATTAAATATATATAAGAATTTAAATATATAGTAAGGAAAAGAATAAAGAGATTAAATATATATAAGAATTTAAATATATAGTAAGGAAAAGAATAAAGAGATTAAATATATATAAGAATTTAAATATATAGTAAGGAAAAGAATAAAGAGATTAAATATATATAAGAATTTAAATATATAGTAAGGAAAAGAATAAAAAGATTAAATATATATAAGAATTTAAATATATAGTAAGGAAAAGAATAAAGAGATTAAATATATATAAGAATTTAAATATATAGTAAGGAAAAGAATAAAAAGATTAAATATATACGTAGTAAGGAAAAGAATAAAGAGATTAAATATATATAAGAATAATAATTTAGTGATGTCTTAAATAGAATATATATAATTATAATTTATTACCTAAAACAAGAGAAAACAAAAAAAATAAACAGATTAATAATTTACTGATATCTTAAATAGATTAAATATAATTATAATTTACTGATGCCTTAAATAGAATAAATGCATTAATAATTTGTTGAAGACTTCATTGTGTTAAAACCTAGAGAGAAAAGAAAAGAATAAAAAGATTAAATACAAGAATAATTTATATTGATAATTAAATATAATAATAATAGATTAAATGCATTAATAATTTACTTCTAACTTCATTGTGTTATAGATTTGTATAAAAAGAAAAAAATATATATATACATTAAATATAATAATTATTTACTGATGTCTTAAATAGAATAGGCCTATATATATACAATTATAATTTAGAGATCTGTAGGAAAGAAAAACATTGAAGAGATTAAATATAATAATAATAATTTACTGATGACTTATGCAGAAATAAAGGCACAGGCTTGGGGGGGGGCTTAGGGGGGTGCGGGAATAAGGGGACAGGCTTGGGGGAGGCTTAGGGGGGTGCGGGAATAAGGGGACAGGCTTGGAGGGGTGCGGGGGGGTGCGGGAATAAGGGGACAGGCTTGGAGGGGTGCGGGGGGGTGCGGGAATAAGGGGACAGGCTTGGAGGGGTGCGGGAATAAGGGGACAGGCTTGGGGGGGGCTTAGGGGGGTGCGGGAATAAGGGGACAGGCTTGGGGGGGCTTAGGGGGGTGCGGGAATAAGGGGACAGGCTTGGGGGGGATTAGGGGGGTGCAGGAATAAGGGGACAGGCTTGGGGGGGGCTTAGGGGGGTGCGGGAATAAGGGGACAGGCTTGGGGGGGATTAGGGGGGTGCGGGAATAAGGGGACAGGCTTAGGGGGGTGCGGGAATAAAGGGACAGGCTTGGGGGGGATTAGGGGGGTGCAGGAATAAGGGGACAGGCTTGGGGGGGTGCGGGAATAAGGGGACAGGCTTGGGGGGGTGCGGGAATAAGGGGACAGGCTTGGAGTGGCTTAGGGGGGTGCGGGAATAAGGGGACAGGCTTGGGGGGGCTTAGGGGGGTGCAGGAATAAGGGGACAGGCTTGGGGGGGATTAGGGGGGTGCAGGAATAAGGGGACAGGCTTGGGGGGGTGCGGGAATAAGGGGACAGGCTTGGGGGGGTGCGGGAATAAGGGGACAGGCTTGGAGTGGCTTAGGGGGGTGCGGGAATAAGGGGACAGGCTTGGGGGGGCTTAGGGGGGTGCGGGAATAAGGGGACAGGCTTGGGGGGGATTAGGGGGGTGCAGGAATAAGGGGACAGGCTTAGGGGGGTGCGGGAATAAGGGGACAGGCTTGGGGGGGCTTAGGGGGGTGCGGGAATAAGGGGACAGGCTTGGAGGGGTGCGGGAATAAGGGGACAGGCTTGTGGGGGGGAGTAGGGGACAGGCTTGGGGGGGGAGTAAGGGGACAGACAATAATAACAACAATAACAATAATAATAATAATAATAATAATAATAATTTTTACTAACCTTATATATCATGTGACCAATTTTATGAAGGAAGTTGTTGTTGTTGTTGTTGTTGTTTACTTGTTGTTGTTATTTATACCATCATTGTAATATACATACATACATTAGTTATTAGTTATTTAGAGAGAGAGAGAGAGAGAGAGAGAGAGAGAGAGAGAGAGAGAGAGAGAGAGAGAGAGAGAAATAAATAAAATAACACGTTAACTTGTATTCACTATTACTTCATATATACAAACAATTATACATTACAAATCAGTATATATTTTACCCCATTTTGTATTATTAATAACCATAAATACATAAAGATGTATTGTAATGTATTAAATGTATTAAATGACTAATATATTTACGAATAAATGAAATAAATAATAACATGCCTGACCAAAACCGGGGCATCGCTAATTACTAACTCTATTTTAACTTATTTACAACCTTATTTTATTTATTTAAAGGTTATTATATACTTCTTTATTACCTTACCTACTTTATTTGTTAATGGGAATAATGTATCCTTCCTTTACTTGCCAGAAAATGAAGAAAATATTTAATTATTATTTTCTACACGACGCCATTGGAGAATTCTTTATTGACACTTGTAAACAATACCATTTCTTAAAAAAAACTTATACTGTTTTATTATTCCTCTAAATTACTTTATATAACAATTCAATATTATTTTTGATCATATAATCCTGTTTTTTTGTAATAATTTGGAATAATTAAAGCATTTTAATGTATTAAAACTATATATTTACCTTAAAACTTTCTCAGTATAGATAAATTTATAACTAACATTGTTAATAATTTGTAATATTTTAGTTTATATCTTAAAATGGTGGAATTAATGTTAAAAAGATTCACAATCAATGTTTTTGTAAGAAATGCAATTAATATGAACCTTGGCGGGATATTCAAATGGGATAATTATTATTATCTCTCTCTCTCTCTCTCTCTCTCTCTCTCTCTCTCTCTCTCTCTCTCTCTCTCTCTCTCTCTCTCTCTCTCTCTCTCTTTCTCTCTCTCTCTCTCTAAACACACACACACACACACTCTAACATTATCGGTGATTGGCTGAAACCGAATGATAATTATATTAGTGCTACATACATACATACATACATACATACACACATACATACATACATACATACATACATACATACACACATACATACATACATACATACATACATACACACATTCATTAATTTCTCCATCTCATCTAACAAGTCCACATACATACATACATACATGCACACACATATATACACACATATATACATACATACATTCATTACTTTCTCCATCGAGTGGTGAGGCTTCAGGCACCGTAGGGAGAGGAGGGGGGGTATGAGGTGGTGGGGGTTGGAGAGTAGAGGGGGTGGGTGAAAGCGTAGCCGGTGGGGAAGGTTGTGGAGGAGTGTAAATGGGAGGATATGGTGTGTGGGCGTGAGACTGAGATGGTGGGGGTGGAATGGTGATAGTGGGGTATGATGGTGTTATGCGTTGGTGATGTGAGGTGTGATATGATGGTGTTGTGTGTTGAGGGTGTACGTGCGTGGCTGGTGCTACATGCAGTGGTGTAGGTAGGAGTGGTGGGCGGTGAGTTGGGTGTAGTGTAGGGTGTGTGTGTGGCGGGTGTGACGTAGTGTGTGCTGGTTTAACCCTCTCCCAAGACGTGACGTACGGCCTATTATTTATGTCTAGTGTGACTGTTGCGTCTGTCCTGGAAAGCACAGGATGGGGTCCGGTGTACCGTTGCTGCAGTGGTGTCCGGTGTGAGTCTGTCCTCAATAAGACAGAAGGTTCTGTGTGTAATCCGGGTGGTATGTAAGTGGGCCTGGTCTGCTGGCGTGTAGGTGTAGGTGCCGCATTAGCGATGGCGAGCTTGAGTGTTGGTAGGAATGAGAGGTTGGATGTGTCTACATTAGGTGCGGTCATCTGACCAGGGAGGCGAAGGTCTTCTCCGAACACCAGCTCTGCTGGGGAATGGTGTAGGTCTTCCTTCATGGTCGTACGAATGGTTAGGAGTATGAGTGGAAGGGCGTCAGTCCATTGATCATGTTGAAGGGCACGGAAGGCATCTTTAAGGCGTCGGTGGAAACGCTCCACCATCCCGTTACTACAGGGGTGGTAGGCAGTTGTTCGTTGCCGTTTAGTTCCCAGGATATTAAGCATGTCCTGCCATGCCCTCGACTCAAATTGGGTACCCTGGTCTGTGATAATGATAGCGGGTGGGCCGAAGTTCGCGACCCAGTCGCTGAGGAAGTGGCGGGCGGAACCTTCCGCCGTTATGTCACTCATAGGGGTAGCAGTACACCAGCGAGTTGTCCTGTCCACACACGTAAGCAAATATCGTGCCCCCCGTGATGCTGGCAGTGGGCCAACAATATCTACATGTACTGTGTGGAATCTAGAGGTTGGGACTGTGAACTCGTGAAGGGGTGGGCGGGTGTGACGACCAACTTTAGCTCGTTGACATGACAGGCATGATGTAACCCACTCCTTAATTTGTCTCTTCATACTGGGCCATACTGCACGACGGCTCACCAGTCGCTGTGTTCCTGCAATCCCTGGGTGGTTGAGTGAGTGATAGTGCGAGCACACTGCCTCTCTGAACTGTGGCGGTATGTAGGGGCGTGGCGTGCCGCAGGATGTGTCGCACCAGAGCTTCGTGGTATCGTCTGGGGCTGTCAGGAATTCCAGGTGTAATCCAGTGTTGCCTGTTAGGAGGTTTTGCAGGTGTAAGTCAGACTGTTGCGCTGTTGCAATTGCAGGAAAATCCAGTGGTGGGATGTGTTGAATGGTGGCGATGGTTGTTTGTGTTGGTGGAGACCTTGATAGGGCGTCTGCTACAGCGTTGTCTTCTCCTCGAACGTGGCGAATATCGGTAGTAAATTCCGAGACGAACGATAGGTGACGTGTAACCCGTGGAGACCAGTTGGTACCCAGCTGCTGCATGGCTGTGGTAAGAGGCTTATGGTCTGTGCGGATGTGGAACGTTCTGCCTTCAAGGAAGTGGCGAAAGTGTTTTATAGACTCGTATATTGCCACTAGCTCTCTGTCAAAGGCGCTGTATTTACGTTGTGGCGGTTCCAGACGTTTGCTGTAGAAGGCAATTGGTTTGAGTAAGCCGTCCACTTCCTGTTGCAGAACTGCTCCGATAGCGTCGTCTGAGGCGTCTGTGTAAATAGATGTGGGTGCGTGAGGTGTGGGATAGGCTAGGAGTGTAGTGTCAGCAAGCTTGGTCTTAATGTTTGTGAATGCTATCTCGGCTGACGGTGTCCATACGAGTTTCTTTTGGGAATTTTTGGTGAGCCCCTTCAACAGTTCGTGGAGCGGTGCCAGGGCTGTAGCGGCATGAGGGATAAACCGGTGGTAATAATTAACCACGCCCAGGAATTCTCTTAGTTTCCTGGCTGTCGTAGGTAGGGGGAACTCTCTCACTGCCTCCACTTTCTGCGGTAATGGGGTTATTCCATAGGGTGTGACCTGGTGGCCTAGGAAATCCAGATGATCAGCCCCAATGACACACTTGGAAGGGTGGATTTTTAAACCGTATTGCTGTAGGCGAGAAAGGATTTCCCTCAGGTGTTGCTGGTGTTGACTGTGGGTATGGGATGCGATCAGTATGTCGTCTATGTAGACAACACAATAGTCTAATCCTCGCATCACCTGATCCATGAACCTCTGGAAAGTTTGTGCAGCATTGCGTAACCCAAAGTTCATGAATGTGTACTCCCATAACCCGAATGGTGTGGTAATAGCGGTTTTCTTGATGTCGTCCTCCGCCACAGGGATTTGGTGGAAAGCACGTACCAGGTCTATTTTTGAGAATACCTCACATCCCTGAAGCTTGGAATGGAAGTCAAGAATGTGCGGGATAGGGTACCTGTCAGGGATGGTGACAGCATTAAGTGCCCTATAGTCTCCACATGCTCTCCATTCTCCTTCCTGTTGTTTGGGGACCATATGTAGAGGAGATGCCCAGGCACTGTCTGATTGTCTAATCACGCCCTGCTGTTCCATCACCTGGAATTCCCTCTTGGCGGCTACGAGGCGTTCTGGGGGCATCCTACGGGGTTTAGCAAACACGGGGGGACCAGTCGTGGTGATTGTATGATGGATCCCTGGGTCTGTGACGTGTGGAGAGTTATGTGTGGAAAGAAGTTGAGGAAATTCTTGCATGATATGTTGGTATTGGGATTTGTTGGAGTGTGAGATGTGTGTTATTGTGGGAGAAGTGTGTTGACAGTGTTTGGTGGGAATAATGGCTCCAGTGGGTTGGTGAATGAGTCGTTGTCTCTTAGCATCTATCAGTAGGTCATGAGCAGTCAAGAAATCGAGACCGAGGATTGGTGCCTGGACATCAGCCACAACGAAAGGCCACACGACATACTCCTTTCTCATGAGGGTTATTCCCCTGCTTCTGGTGCCATATGTAGCGATGGGTGACTTGTTCGCTGCGAGTAGGTCGTAGGCAGTAGTGTTTTGGCACCTCCTATCCTTTACACTGGGTGGGACAACACTAACTTCTGACCCTGAGTCTATAAGGAAGTAATCCCCTGACTCGAGGTCTTCCACCCACATTAGAGTACGAGTGGTGTGGTGGGGCGTTGGAGTGTTGCCAGATGGTTGCGGTAGCGAGGGTGGTAGTGTCGGTGTGGCGAGATTGGTATTTGTGTTGAGGTTTGAGTCAGGCGTGGTGTTGTGCTGTGGCGTAGAGTAATTGTTATGTGGCCCTGTGTGGTCAGATATGATGCGGGCAGTCGAGTTATGGGCACTGTGTTGCGACCGCCTTATTCGTTTCCCTGACGATTCCACTGACAAGGGGCGCGGCAATTGCGTGCATTATACCCAAAACGCTGGTGATACTCGCATATATGGTTATGTTGCCATTGTTGCTGTGGCGTGATGGGAGTCTGGCGCTGCAATGGCGGTAGTCTGCGTGGAGGTGGGGCATAATGTTGTTGAGTGGAAGGTTGTTGTGTAGGTGTGTAGGTTTGAGGTAATGAGATGGATTGTTGTTGCGGTGTGGGGTAATATTGTTGTGAGGATGGAAGGGCTTGTTGTTGAGTGGATTGGGGGGTGGTATTATACTGGTATTGCATTGGTGTTGGTTGTGATGTTGGTACAGGTTGATAAACTTGTGTCTGTTGTAGGTGTTGGTATTGGTGGGTGGATGTTGGTGGTATGTGTTGTTGTATTGGAGGTATAGGTTGTTGGTGTTGTGTCTGTTGTAGGTTTTGGTATTGGTGGCTGGATATTGGTAGTGTTTGTTGTTGTATTGGAGGTATAGATTGTTGGTGTTGTGTCTGTTGTGGTGGAGGTAGCGTTATTGGAGGGATGGCGGATGTGGGTGGATTGGTGATGTTGGCGGTGAAATGCTGGCACTCGCCCAGACTCGTTGTGGATATGTCCATTATTTCGTCTGCTTGTGTGGCGTATTCCAAAAGTGGCTTGTTTTTGTGTGCTTGGAGGAGTTGTTGTACTGTTATAGAGAGTTTCCTGGTGAAACAATCCCTCACGGCATCTTCTGAATATGACTTGCCCGCCTTCTCATTCAGCTGTAGGAGGTTTCTTAGTAAGGCTGACGGGCGGCGCCCTTCCAGCTGGGCGTCTTCCATGGCCCTCCTGTATTGGGATGCCGTCATACCGTGTGAGGATATTATGGTATCCTTCAGACTCTCGTACGAGCGCTGCTGAGTTATTTCTGAGGGAATATCTTGAAACACGTCAGATGGTAGCGCTCGCAGGACAGCGTTGAATTTCTCCTCATTTGTGTACGTGCTGGTATACCATAACGTCTCCATGTGACGGAACCACGAGTGTACATTTGGTGAGTAAGGAGGGACGTGGGGAGTATGTGTCAGTGTAGTAGTGTTTGTGGATGGTGAGTGTTGGGATAGAGGGTGGGAAGCCATGTTAGGTGACTGTGTGTTGTTGTTATTGGGGACTGAGGTGGCCATGTTATTGGTGTGAAATAAGTATAGTAATGGATGTGGAGTGGTTGGGAATGAGCAGGCTAGGTTGAGGAGGAGTGGGGGTGGATGGTTAAATAGGCGGGGAGGTAGAGGGAGTGATAGAAAATGGAAACACGATGGGGGACCAGGATATACAAAGGAAGAGGCAAGGGATGCAGTTATGGGAAAGGGTCAGGTTAATTCCCTTGGGAGTGTCGAGATGATGTGGCGCACGTGGGTGAGGTGTGCGGGTGACGGTGTGTGGGTGAAGGTGAGGTGTGCGGGTGAAGTTATGGTAATGTTACACCAATATAAAAAAAAATATATATATTATACAACATGTGGCAATGGGCCGTACAAACGAAAAGATATGGAAAAAAATGGGGGAGAGTAGCACTGGGGGGGGATCACCGAGGGAAAGAATGGAAAGTAAATAATAATGGTACTCAAGTTGTTGGAGACGGTACAGCCGGAGGTAGAAAGATGGTACCGTAATAGTTCCTTCACAGCAGCCTGTAAGTGTGTGTGAGAAACTGTGGGGGTTGGAGAAACACGTGGAAGTTGGGGCAGTGAAAATGGGTAGCAAGGGGGCACACTTGGGTTTTGGGAGGGGAGAACTGAGTGGGGCAAAACACAAATTTTTGGCTACGTTAACACAAAAATGGAGGGTGGCGTGTATATGTAAAGGGGGTCCTTGTGGCTGGAAGAGCGGTCGTCCGTAGCGTGCAGGCGTGGAGTGGCGTAGGGATGTGGAGTGGTGAGTGGAGTGATGGCGCACGTGATGTGGAGTGTTGAGTGGAGTGATGGCGCACGTGATGTGGAGTGTGGAGTGGTGGTCCAAGAGTCAACCGTAACACGTGGCGTGGAGTGGCGTAGAGGTGTGGCGTGGCGAGTGGAGCGGTGGCGCACGTGATGTGGAGTGTGGAGTGGTGGTCCAAGAGTTACCCGTGGGACGTATCTTGTGGAGTGGTCCAATGGTAACACGTGGCGTGGAGTGGTGTAGTAGTCGAGGCTTACATGTAAGGTATATCAAAGTATATATTCTAGAGCAGTCCCGGGGTCACCAGTGTGGTAATTCGGGGTTAACAGACTCTAGAATACTCGATATACTTTATTGGTTGGGCACAGGGAGTCACACAGGATAGGAGGTTGGTGACTTGGTGGTGGTATGCACTGTGCAGGTGTGTCGGTCGGTCCTCTTCGCCAGTGGTCGCGTGTGGTGTCTGTGGTAGGTCGGAAGCCAAGTGACCGAGCCGGTCATCACTGACCCCTTTTATAAGGTGGGCCCAGGTTCCCGGATGTGGCGTGGGTCACAAAGGTATACTCAGCCGCATGTATGCAGGTACGCGGCTGAGTCATTGGTGGGGCAAGGTGTGGAGGACACCGATGTTATCCCTAGAGAGCTGGGGAGGGGATTATTGGACTCACCTAGGTTAAGAATAGCCCAGGAGTGGCCATAGTGTGTGTGGTCACTACACAAACATATATACATTTATTTATATACATACATACATACACAAAAATGTATGTATGTGTATAAATAGATGTTTGTATGTATGTGTGTGTGTTCTGTTGAAAAAGTGACATACATACAGACATACACACACACACACATACATACATACAGACATACATCAACAAAGATTTCTTCCTACCGGTATGTATATATGTGTGTATGTATGTATATATGTATGTATATATGTATGTATATATGTATGTATGTGTGTATGTATGTATATATATATATATGTACAGTATGTGTATATATGTATGTGTGTATATGAGCATTTCCGGGTATTGCTTTCACCCCATATGTGCATCTGTATGTATGTGTGTATTATATATATATGTGAGTTTATGAGCAGTTCAGGGTATTGTAATCACCCCATATATGTGTGTGTGTGTGTGTGTATCAGTACTAATATATATATATATATAAAATTATTATTATTATTTATTAAGTATAAGAAAGAGTTATTTTGAAAGAAGGTTTATGTGTAAAAATAATCTTATATTTCATTATGGAAGTAAAAAATTAATCGGTTTTTTAATATCTGGTTTTTAAAAAAATAAATTTAATTTGGAAAATATTTTTTTTTTGAAAATTAGACTTAAAAGTTGTCAATATTAAAAAAATGTTTAACTTAAGAAAAAATCTAAGTTAAATATTAAAGAGAAAAGGAAATAACATAAAAATAGTTATTATGGGAATATTAGTAAAGCATTTATTATATAAAAAATAAAAATTAAACTTTAAAAAAAAAATAAGAAAAAGAACTCGTCAAATGATGATTTTAGCTGTTTATTAAAAACCTGTCTGTGTGTATGTGTGTATGTATGAAGTTAATTAATGGAGTCTATTGAGTAAAGTTATTAAAAGGCAGTAGTATTCTAATCATTAGTTTATTATTATTATTATTATTATTATTATTATTATTAGTTTATTATTATTATTATTATTATTATTATTATTATTATTATTATTATTATTATTATTATTATTATTATTATTATTATTATTATTATTATTATTATTATTATTAGTTTATTAATTGGATAAAAATTGTACTGTCTTTTCTTAATAAATTGAATTTTATTTTTGAGTGAAAAAGGTCCAATAAATCAGAGGGACGACAACAACACCCTATAAGGCTGCTTTCACACGTCGCGTTCCCGAACGCACGTTTGGGAACGCGACGTTTTAACATTCAATGGAGTTAAATGGAACCTTTGACACGACACGTTGCATGCGAGTCAAACGCGGCGCAGACGTCCAAGCCAAAAAGGACGTGCGCGTTGTTATTAACGCGCTTGTCGTCACTGACTACTGGTGACAATGGGAACAAGGACACACACGTCGTTATTAACACGCTTGTCGTCACTGACTACTGGTGACAATGGGAGCTTACACACCAGTGTCTAGGTAACACACATACAGGCAGGCTCAACGGCCGTTAACCATCTCTCTCAGCTGGGTGACAGCCCAGAGGACTCTGTTAGTGCTGTACAAACCTTACACACAGATGGATGGATGACACTTGTATGTACTACATTATGTGTACAGTACACTGGCAGTAATTACTTCTGGTGTGTAGTACAGTTGAACCTCGTTATTTCGGACTAATAGGGGGGAGAGGGTGTCCGTATTTGCGGTTTGACCGAAATTGCGACGAATTTTTACGAGGGGTACGAAATAAAAATAAAAAAACAAAAAAAAACGTGTTTGTACAAAAATTAACACAAAATACAGATATATCTACATAAATAGGTATGTAGTGATGTGTAAATAATATACCTAAATGTTATTTACCTTGTGTGGTGAAGAGATGAGTTTATTTCTTGCCGTGATCGTATAGTGGGACGTATCAGAGTAGCTATTTAATACTGTTTAATAAAAACAAGAATGATGTAGTAATACGCAACCACTCCAAGTCTCCAACCCGCGCTTGTAAAGATAACAAATCACGCATGTGTGGTAGTGGTCTAGGTGGTAGGGGGAAGGGGGAAAATAACGGGATATCGATTGTTTACATTTTATTAGCCATACTGTACTCTGGTGTTTCCTTCTCCTTTATCTATTCGAGAAACATCTTCCTTCTTTCTATCGAAGGACATGACCTTCTGTTTTGTAAATGCACCACCTGGCATGAAGCTGGTGGTTAACTCGTAAATTACTAAAAATGAGCGAGTCAAACACAAGGTGACAACCCATGTTAGGCCTATATTCCCTTGACCTTGAGCTAGGGTGAATGGAGACTGAGGGTAGGGGGGGGGGGGAAGGAGTGAGGGAGAAGTGGTGGCAACACACACACACACACACACACACGCTTCACAGACGACATGTTCATAATGATTTCACTCATTTTGTATAAGAACTCCTCGGATTTATTCGAGAGTCAACTGTATATATACATAAATAGGTATGTAATGATGTGTAAATAATATACCTACTGTATAATGTAAAAAATATAATAGGAAAAAATAGAGAAACCAAAATTCAGACAAAAAAAAATCTCCAGCGGATTGTGTCCGAAATAACCGAAATCCGAAATAACGGGGTCCGAAATAACGAGGTTTAACTGTACATCTGTCTCTCATTTATGTGTATTCACCTGTACATAAAGCTGTAAATCTTCCACTCTCTTTTGCATAAAGGAAGCTGAATTGTTATTCAGGATACTGTAATAAGTTTGTGCTTCCCATTCAAACTAAGAATAAAACATATCTCCGAGTTGAAATTAATACTGTAATGGCTTCATGGTCATGTAGTATTAATAATCAATAAGTTTCTGTGATATTACTGGTAATAGTAAATCTAATGGAAGTAGGATATTTAATGATGTTTAACTATCAGAGTTTATGGCATACCTGTACTATCAAGCATACTACCTCACTAGATGGATTTCCTTTTCATATTCACTTTTCACAGATGAGGATGGAGTGTTATAACTGGTGAATCGGGGGTAAATGTGGGAAAAAGTGATCTTGTGGTGGTAGCAGTGAAGGGGGGAGCTCCCAGGATACGTCGGGGTAGGCCTACAGACTCCCAACCTCAACCCTGGCCACTTTCTTTTGATCCCGACTACCCAGAAATCCCTGTGAGTCTTGTCAGCTTTGTTGATGTTAATTGTTGTAATGGAATTTTGGCCTTCACCTATGAAACATTGCCATTCAGATTTTGAAAAACTCTGAATGGTATGTACAGTCGGCAGCATAAGTTCACTTCATTTACACCTACAGTATGTATGAGCTGTATTGATGTTGTAACACAATTTGAATGTAGAGATGACAATCATATACTTCACATATGATAAATCACACATGTTGTTAGTTCAGAATGCAACTATCTGGTCATATTAGCATTATTAAGTACACGAGATGGACGCGAATTTATGCTGTCAGCTGTACGAGTAGTAAATGTATTATTGAGTG
>JAWZYT010002029.1:112500-127500 GCA_034508575.1 Petrolisthes manimaculis | reverse complement strand
CCATTTTGATCCAAACCTTTCACCCTCCCAAATATCTTGTCCTTTACTACACAACGCACTAATACTACAACTGATTACCGGTACTACAGTATAATAATTATTATAATACTGTACTTGTAATTGACATTACAGTGTTTTTGTTAATATTTTGGTATTAGATAATTACTGAATAGAATTTCCACCAATGGAGATTTAGTAACTGAAGTCCTCTCTTCATATCAGGAAAAGAACAAGGACATGCTCAGTTCTGTGGACAAGTTCTCTATCACCTCCATGGATGAAGTCCTACAGGTACAGTATAGTAATCACTATTTAATCTGGTATAGGAAGATCATAAAATGTATCATTGCTTATAGGTACATACTCCATTAATTCCATTGTGGATCCTTAAGACAGAAGAAGAAAATAGGTGACACTCAACTCTTGATAATATGGGAACAGTATTACTGTATATAAGGAGGAAGGGATATAGTATGACCACACTCTATTGTGATAAGAAAATATTGCAGGAGGAAGATACTGTACTATGTCTGTTTATGTTTTAATAAGAACATACATACAATAGTAAGACTAGTTATCTCTTCATTCCTTCCACATCAAGTTACCATATTACCTGCTCAAGAAATCTTTCCTTGATGCAGGTGAACAACATCCTGGGCTCCATCGCTGACCCATTACCTAAGGAGAGCCAGGAAGGTGTTGTGGCAGCCTTGAAGACAGCACTGCCCCTCTGGCTCAACAGAAGGACTTTGCTGCTGGGGCTCTGGCTACCACTGCTAGTCTCCTTACGGTACACTTGCTCAAAACTGTATCATGCATTGTAGGAGAAAAAATATACCAACTGTTACCTTAGAGAAGTATTAAAAGGTTTATTTATTGTGTCATATACGTAATGTCCCAAGAACTATCCTCACTTCATATAATAATGAAAGGAATTCTAAAGTTAAAATGTTCTATGATATTGTCTCTAGTTTTCAAGTTATTGAACCAAAAATACTTAAATATACCATAATTTTATGTAGATCATGAATGCCAACTCATAAATTACCGGTAGAGGCATCACCTCTGGATGAGGTTGGGATGAAAGGAAGGGAATAGTAATTATGATTGTTTTCATAATGATGTGATAGTTTGATACTCTTCAACAAACAGTCAAATATCACTAACACTTTGCTGTATCCTGGGAACAGTATGCCAGAAAATCTTCTATGTTATGAGAATGAATACATGAGATATTGTTTTTATAATACCTTGCATCCTGTAGAAACTTCCCCACAGGATGTGGCTGTGGAAGAATAGGTCCAGGTTTCTTTGTACTTACAAACCTCTATTACTCTTTCTTTGAATCTGCTTCCTTTTCTCACATTCTCTTTATTGAATCATCTTTTTATCCTCTTCATAAAGCTCTTCTCCCATAGGGTGTAAATAAAAATGTGAAGAAAGGAAATGGCACCAGTGAAAAGAGGGCGGAAAAAATGGTAGCAATGGCAAGGAGAAGGTTGCGGAGGTCAATTTGGAACCAAACTGAAGATGAAGAAGAGGAAGAGGTGGAGGAAGAGTACTTACCTTCAGAGGAAGATGAAGATGCCAATAAGAAGGTAAGTGTTGGTTATATATTAATGTGGTATCAAACATTTACCTATTGGAGCTTTGTATGTTAAATATGGGTCAATATGGCTGTTGGTAAGTTGAATTGTAATATAATTAAGGATTTATCCACAACCCAAAATATTGTATATATTTGGCTGATATATAGAGTGAGTTTAGACCATTTATTGTTAAATATCAATGTTTGCAACAGAATACAGATACTTATAAAATAACTGTAATATTATGCTTACAAACTGAGACAAAGGGTGTGGCAAAATATGGTTACCTGGGAGTGAGGATTTAAGTATGTAGTGATCCTAAAAAAGAATAAATGGAACTTACTTCTGCTATTTCCATGAGGTAGTTAATTATATGTTATCATGCATCAACATTATCTGCTGCCAGCTTCTTGGAGTCTGCATAAAGGATCTCCCTATAAAGGATCTCCCTAGGGCAACTAAGTACCGTAAGTTCATTTCCCTCTATCAGGTTTCTTTGACGCTGGAGAGTTGGATGGTCGTGTGGTGGGTGTGGGTGGAGCAACATATGTAATAATAATAATAATAATAATTAATAATAATAATAATAATAATAATAATAATAATGTGTTCCCCAGCTACTGCTCCATTGTAGGCGAACCTGACGATTGTCTCACCAACAAGTCCATCACTGTGGGGATCCAGGTGAGGCTTTGTTGTCCAAGAAATGACACTAAAATACCAGTAACTGAAACTGGGGGCCTTGTTTGTAATAATCTTTGGCAATTTAATAAATGTATTATGTTAAAGGAAACAGCTGATTATTCACATAAAGGTGTTACATTACACTTTCATTATGTTTAGGTAATCAAGCTAGAAGAGATGTACAGGAGGAATATTATTGAGACACTAAATATAGGACTGTACTTCCACAGTTTTAATATTGCCTCAGTAAATCTTCCACAGATGGCTAAATGGTCTGGTAGATGCTGCATCCCATCCCCTTCCTGTTCACAATGCTACCAGAGACTTCATCATACACATTCCCCGAGACGAGGGTTCCAGTGTAGAGCCAGAGACTTCATCATACACATTCCCCGAGACGAGGGTTCGAGTGTAGAGCCAGAGACTTCATCATACACATTCCCCGAGACGAGGGTTCGAGTGTAGAGCCGGAAGTGGTTGGTGAGTAGAGTTTTCAAACCCTCATTTATACCTTTTCTGGTGGCAGATAAGCCCAGTTGTTGCATTTCTAGTAGTGTTATCTTGATAATCAGTAAATTATGTTTCACATTACTTCTGTTGTTTTCATCATCTGTATTAGGGTTCAAAGTTTTCTACACTTGTTTTATATTTTCTTTCTGTCTGACACTTTGTTTTCAAAAAAATTCTGTTCTGACTTCATTATAAGTCCTTTTTGTCCTAAATAATTTATTTTAAATTATTGCTGTTCTAAAATGTCTGTATAAAAGTTCATTTCAATTTTAAATCCAATTTGATCAGTCCTACATTGGTTGGGGATAGATAGACAGATGGAAGGATAACTGAACCGATATATTGGTATTGCTTTTATGGGCATGAATATACTGTACAGGTACTTTATATCTTTCCTCTGTTAGATCCTCAAGTGTCAACTAGATAGAAAGAGTAAAAATAAGTGTACTGTACAGATATGTAGATAGAATAAAACTGAGTAAGTAGGAGGATACATAGATAAATAATATCAACAACAACAAAAACAACATACTTTTCTGCCAAAGCTCCGAGTATTAATCAGCAGGCTTGTAAAGAAAGAGATAATTAAATGTAAACTGACAAATTTATAAGTATTTAAGCCAATAGAAAAATAGACTTACTGTACTTAGATAAAATGAGACGGAGAGATAGGCATAGATCCTTTGCACGTGCTTGAAGCCTAGGACCAAAGCCAAATGTAAAATAAAATCCAGAATATTGTGCAATACCTTTACTATACAGTACACTTATATTGTTTCCTACAGTACCATATTTCCCTCTCCACCAGAGCCACGAGTGTCGAATACAATGCCTCTGAGCATACACAAGGTAGAAGTGCCACTACCCAACTTGGGAGTGTCAGTCCTTGTGATGCCAGCCAGTGGGTCCTGGCCTGGTCTTCCTCGGAGCTCAATGGTTC
Source organism: Petrolisthes manimaculis (assembly GCA_034508575.1). NCBI lineage: Eukaryota > Metazoa > Arthropoda > Malacostraca > Decapoda > Porcellanidae > Petrolisthes > Petrolisthes manimaculis. Next base: position 123,777 of record JAWZYT010002029.1, on the reverse strand, counting down.
TCTTGAACACACTGAAAATCTCCTCTATTTCAATGAACTTAACTATCACCCTGGTAAGTACAGTAGGCCTACATAGTGGGAGACTTTCAGTTTAGTTCAATTGGAGGTCAGAAGATGCAGTAGAACCGTTTCAAAAATTCTCTCAATAATATTTTTTTCTCCGGTATTAATCCCTTTATGCTCTTTCAACCAAGTTTGTATCTTGTACTGTACTTCCTATTGCTTTCCAAACTTATTTTATTACTAGTTCTTTAATAATTGACACTAATAAACTGATTAAGCATTGCTGAAAAGAATGTTAGTAACTTGTAGGAATTTACTAATTTGCTGATTCATAACTTTCTCTTAATGGACTTAAAATATGTTAGTCTGAAAGAGTAGATGTAATTCTGTTTAAAAACAATCATCAATGGGATTATTGTATTAGGTACCAGAAAAATTCCTCTCTTAATGGACTTAAAATATGTTAGTCTGAAAGAGTAGATGTAATTCTTTTTAAAAACAATCATCAATGGGATTATTGTATTAGGTACCAGAAAAATTCCTGTACTTGTACTCAGAACTAAAGTTAATGCCATCCCAAGTTGTGTTAGCAAAGAAGCCACTAACTCCATTATCTCATGATACGGTGCTATAATCTTTTTTCCTTCTTTACTGATATCCAGTTTCTGTATGCTTAAACTTTGTTCATTCTTCTCATCTGCCGTGTTTGTCATACGTAATGGTCTATTTTCCGCATGGTACCAAAAGTAATTATTAATGGTATTCTCTTCTCTCCCCTCACCAGACACAGGATTCTATGAGCTATTTCTGGACTCTGAGACAATAGGGGAGGCCACCGGGACATATTCCATCGGTATTTGGTAAGTGAATATTGAACAGTATATCATGTAACCATTATACTGTACTAGAACATGGTCATTGTCAATCTTAATTAAGACTATTCCTGTGTAGGGCCCACAAAGAGGAGATTGATGGAGTTAACTCTATAAGATGGAAGTTTAAATAATTCTGCTTGAGTTGTACAGCAGTAAGATGTCCAAATTTTTTATGTTGCTACCAGTTCTTTCACATTGTACCACACATAAGAACACACAGACTCGGATAAAGAAATTACAGTAGAACGCTCAGTCTGAGTCTGTGTGTTCTTATGTGTGGTACAAATCATTCCCCTCTAATTTACTAAAACATTTTATATTCCATGTTACCCCTTTCCTATTCACCCTCCAGCAAGAAGAGCATCCCTGCTTTGAGGACCCTCCCCCCCCCCGGCACCTTTATATACAGCTTTGCCACGGGTTTCAACGAGAGCTACTCCTTCTCGTCCTTTGTGTCCTCCTGTCTTTTCTTCAACAAGGAGACGCTAAGCTGGAGTAGTGAGGGTTTCAACGAGAGCTACTCCTTCTCGTCCTTTGTGTCCTCCTGCCTTTTCTTGAGAGCTACTCCTTCTCGTCCTTTGTGTCCTCCTGCCTTTTCTTCAACAAGGAGACGCTAAGCTGGAGTAGTGAGGGTTTCAACGAGAGCTACTCCTTCTCGTCCTTTGTGTCCTCCTGCCTTTTCTTGAGAGCTACTCCTTCTCGTCCTTTGTGTCCTCCTGCCTTTTCTTGAGAGCTACTCCTTCTCGTCCTTTGTGTCCTCCTGCCTTTTCTTGAGAGCTACTCCTTCTCGTCCTTTGTGTCCTCCTGCCTTTTCTTGAGAGCTACTCCTTCTCGTCCTTTGTGTCCTCCTGCCTTTTCTTGAGAGCTACTCCTTCTCGTCCTTTGTGTCCTCCTGCCTTTTCTTCAACAAGGAGACGCTAAGCTGGAGTAGTGAGGGTTTCAACGAGAGCTACTCCTTCTCGTCCTTTGTGTCCTCCTGCCTTTTCTTCAACAAGGAGACGCTAAGCTGGAGTAGTGAGGGTTTCAACGAGAGCTACTCCTTCTCGTCCTTTGTGTCTTCCTGCCTTTTCTTCAATAAGGAGACGCTAAGCTGGAGTAGTGAGGGATGCAGAGTAAGTAAACTTCTGAGGAGTGGACTGAAAAATAAATATATTTCTTTATTACATATTTATTAAATATTATAGGATAGGCAAAACTTAATGGTGACACTCACTTGTATAACAGTGATAAGAGTGGAATTTTAAGCAATGAAGGTTTGAATATGTTATAGAATATATATCTTTGAAGAAGAGAATTAAATATACGGATAATTTTAAATTGCAGAATGTGGCAGAACATTATAATACACAAAGAATAACAATTTTGTTTGTCTGCTAGCCTAACTGGGAAAATGTCTTTGTACTTATATAATTTTGAGAACTAGCTTCATACTGTACACGACTTCATCCTGTAAATTATTCCAAATTTGTCAGTCTATCTTCATAGCTTAAATCTCCTTAGAAAAAAAGACTTATAGTATATTATTTAGTCTATAGAATGCAATTTTCATGTTTGCCAGAAACATTAGATTTTCACCAATTGATTTTTCAGTTGTTAAATGCAAATTATAGTGACTGAAGTTCTTTTCTTCAACTAACTATTGAGAGAGATATTCTTCCAGTTTGTGTTCCCCTATCATCATACAGTATTTATGATTGTGATGATGTGGACTTAAGTAAGGACATGAAACACCCTTTAGTACAGTACTGTACAGTATTTAGTGCCAGATTTTTTTAATATTTGATAACCATGATGAACCTTATCCCTACAGGTTGTGGGAGCCAATACAACCATAACCACTTGTGCCTGCAACCATCTCACTTCCTTCGGTTCCGGTTTCTTTGTTGCCCCCAATGCCATCGACTTTTCCTATGTCTTTGCTAATGCTGGCTTCTTGGACAACCTCACCATCTATCTTACGCTGATTATATCCCTTGCCTTGTACTTCATAGGCCTTGTGTACGCTAGGATCAAGGTGAGTCTTTTGGGTTACATTATATGGTGGTGCATACAAGGATAATGTGAATCTTGCCAGGGTTTCTATGACTACTTCATAACAACCCATTTTTTCTTCAAATGAGGATAACTGGTAATAACAAATTCCAATCTTTTAAGAAAGAGGAATACCATATAATCAATATGAATTGTTTATATTGTCTCTCTCTCTCTGCTGGCACCAAGTCCAAGGTCTTGTCACAAGTTCTGTTCTTGTCTTTTTATAGAGTTTCATGTTATACCCTGTAGTCATAGGTATCATGGGATATGTATATTACTCTTTCTTGAATCTCTCAAATTCTCTTCCCTTTTATTGAGTGATGCAGGATTTGTTTCATCTCAGGTTCTATTATTTAAGCTTTTCTTCTCAAATTTTATAAATCCCTCACTTTTTGAAGTCTGTTATAATATTTCTTTCGTGGTCATGTGTGTCCCAAATTTTGTATTTACATTTACAGCACTGTATTACCATAACTAGTGGTAAGGTTATGAGAGAATTTTTCACCTAAGAAGATGATTGGTATAACCTGTAAATATCTCACTTCCAGGTTCAGTTTCTGATTGCTGGAGATTGGGAGGAATCAGATGTACGGACTCTCAATGAAGCTGAAACCTCCCGTCCACTGCTGACCAGGGGATCTGTGGATCAAAAAAAACAGAGAGAGAGAGAGAGAGAGAGAGAGACAGAGAGAGAGAGAGAGAGAGAGAGAGAGAGAGAGAGAGTCAGTGGTGGTGGTGTGTGTGTTGTGGGTGTAGAGTGTCACGAATTACCTGAAGTGTTTGTCGAGAAATGAAGATCACTACCTCATGGCCACCAGCAGGTGAGGACGACTAGGAGACAGGGCAGGAGTTATAAAGGCTTTGTATTTTTTTTGTTAAGTAAGAGACTTCTGATTCCTCCACATTGGGTGACAAAGCAGACAATGTAAACTGTATTGAGCATGTTTTTCTTGGCACAAATTGGAGGAATTGGTAGCCTCCAGCCTCCTGACAAATTTTTAGACAGCTTTCTGAAGACATTATATTTTAGTTCTTTCAGCTGTTCTATGGCAAGATTTTCTAATTGGCTTATGATGGTTGGGAGGTGTGTTTAGAGAAATGGTGGGATGCTTGTAACACATTTGGATGTCCTGTTCAATCTTTGTGTTAAGATATATGTATATATGTACGGTATATTTCTCAAGAAGAAAACTAACTTCCCAAGAAATATTGTGACTATGGTATATTTTATAAACATATTGTGTTAAGATATATTTATATATGTACGGTATATTTCTCAAGAAGAAAACTAACTTCCCAAGAAATATTGTGACTATGGTATATTTTATAAACATATTGTAATTTATCACCTCAACAGACCACTACCTAAGGATCTGGCATGACAATGGTGGAAAGGGTCGGAGCAGCTCTTGGTTCTTGGGGTACATGGTGGTGCGGGACATACAGACCGGCGAGCAGTTCCAATTTATCTGCAATCAGTGGTTGGCCGTTGAGGAGGGTGATGGACTGGTAAGCAGAGAATGGAGAATTAAATGAATTGCTAATTATTGACCACATAATTATCTTTCTATTCTTTGACCACATTTTATTAATATGTTTCAATATTTTTTCATCTTTTGACCATATACAGTACATCTTATTGCATAATTTTTATTGCTTCAGGCAGGTAAATATCTTTTGACTAACTGTAATGTACTGTATACTTAAATACTGACTAGTTCCTTATCTCGGCTACCATACTTGCTTTTCTCAGATTGACAGGCTTGTTGCTGTAGCTGGTGAAGAACAGCTGAGAGATCTGTCTCATGTATTCACCCATGGCTGATGACCATCTGTGGTTCAGTGTATTCCTGAGGCCACCTCGCTCTCGCTTCACCCGAGTACAGCGCCTCTCCTCCTGCATGGCTCTCCTGTACCTTTCCATGCTGGTCAATGCCATGTTCTACCAGAAGGTTGGTGGTAACACATTTTTCAAACCACTTTACTAGATTTGGCAGGGTTTCCTCACTCATGTTTGGACATTTTAGCACCCAATTGGATCTCAAAGTAAAAATTCACTGAAATTCTGTGTTATAAAACTAGATACAAGAAGTTTAGCAAATGTATTCCTTCCCCAGGTTCCAGAAGATGGTGCCGGTGGGGGACTGAGGCTGGGTCCTGTCAGTATTTCCCCTCAGGCCCTGGGTATTGGATTCATCAGCAACCTCATCGTGTTCCCGCCTTCTTTTGCTATTGTTTTCTTCTTCCGCAAGTCCCGCCCTCGTAAGGTGAAGGAGTCCAGGCTGCAGATAGCTCTCAGAAAGCAGCGAGAAAGTGCAGGTATGGCATGTCCTGTGGGAGAGAGACATGATAGGAACTTTCAATGTTGATATGTGATGTGATGACAAGTGAATGTTAGTTATGGTTGCAGTGTATAGTGTTAATCCATGATATATGGTGGGAGCTATTTGTAGTAAAGTAGAAAAGTGGATGTGAGATGTAATGGAGACTCCTTTTTATTTTAATATAGTGATGTAATTACGAGTTGAAGTAAAACAAAATCCCTTCTTATTTATGTTACACTTATTCTTTCATAATGATGAATTACTCATTATCAGATGATCCCATCTTGGGATTGGCCATGGAAGAAGCCACATCAAGGTAAGTATTGTTTTTTAATGCAGTTGTTGTTGAGAGAAGGGAAGTAACTGTCTGAAGGAGCCTAAGTTTAGCTAGAACTATTGTACCAATGTCTACAATTATTTTTGAGCTTCTATGTCAATTTAAGTATAATACAGGTATGAATTTGAAGAACAGTTAGACAGAGAACCTAAGGATGACTTACCACTTTGTTCTCAAGCTGTTTGGCCGAGCAGCCCGGATGTGGAGTCAGAGGGTAGCGGAAATTTCTCTTACTCCCTGGATCCTAAACCCACGACTCTCAATTCAACTGTTTCCTTAAAGGAGCTCATTGCACAACAGGAGAAGGACAAGGATAAGAACAAAGTGGTAAGTCATCCTTAGGTTCTCTGTCTAACTGTTCTTCAAATTCATACCTGTATTATACTTAAATTGACATAGAAGCTCAAAACTAATTGTAGACATTGGTACAATAGTTCTAGCTAAACTTAGGCTCCTTCAGACAGTTACTTCCCTTCTCTCAATTAATTGTAGACATTGGTACAATAGTTCTAGCTAAACTTAGGCTCCTTCAGACAGTTACTTCCCTTCTCTCAAACTTTCTTTCCCCAATCTGGTACTGATCTGTCACTCCTCAGGGGCGACGAAGAAAGTTGAGCCTGTACTGGTGGCTTGTACTGGTGGCTTGTACTGGTGGCTTGTACTGGTGGCTTGTACTGGTGGCTTGTACTGGTGGCTTGTACTGGTGGCTTGTACTGGTGGCTTGTACTGGTGGTTTGTACTGGTGGCTTGTACTGGTGGCTTGTACTGGTGGCTTGTACTGGTGGCTTGTACTGGTGGTTTGTACTGGTGGCTTGTACTGGTGGCTTGTACTGGTGGTTTGTACTGGTGGCTTGTACTGGTGGTTTGTACTGGTGGCTTGTACTGGTGGCTTGTACTGGTGGCTTGTACTGGTGGCTTGTACTGGTGGCTTGTACTGGTGGCTTGTACTGGTGGCTTGTACTGGTGGCTTGTACTGGTGGCTTGTACTGGTGGCTTGTACTGGTGGCTTGTACTGGTGGCTTGTACTGGTGGCTTGTACTGGTGGCTTGTACTGGTGGCTTGTACTGGTGGTTTGTACTGGTGGCTTGTACTGGTGGCTTGTACTGGTGGCTTGTACTGGTGGCTTGTACTGGTGGTTTGTACTGGTGGCTTGTACTGGTGGCTTGTACTGGTGGCTTGTACTGGTGGTTTGTACTGGTGGCTTGTACTGGTGGCTTGTACTGGTGGCTTGTACTGGTGGCTTGTACTGGTGGCTTGTACTGGTGGTTTGTACTGGTGGCTTGTACTGGTGGTTTGTACTGGTGGCTTGGTTCCTGTGTGCTGTTAGCATCGGTACTGCTGTCTTCTTCCTCTGGGCATATGGCATTCAGTTTGGTAATGCCAAAGTAATTAAGTGGCTCACAGCTCTTCTATCCTTCATTGTTATCCTCAGTCCTTTTCACCCAGACTGTCAAGGTGAGTGTGATTGTTTTATGCACAGTCTGTCAAGGTGAGTGGGATTGTTTTATGCACAGCCTGTCAAGGTGAGTGGGATTGTTTTATGCACAGCCTGTCAAGGTGAGTGTGATTGTTTTATGCACAGCCTGTCAAGGTGAGTGTGATTGTTTTATGCACAGCCTGTCAACGTGAGTGTGATTGTTTTATGCACAGCCTGTCAAGGTGAGTGGGATTGTTTTATGCACAGCCTGTCAAGGTGAGTGTGATTGTTTTATGCACAGCCTGTCAAGGTGAGTGGGATTGTTTTATGCACAGCCTGTCAAGGTGAGTGGGATTGTTTTATGCACAGCCTGTCAAGGTGAGTGGGATTGTTTTATGGTGAAAAAACACAAACTTGCAGTATGCCATTTATGAGGAATCTTTGAACGGGTAGCACTAAATACCCCAGTCTCTTCTACTTCAGAAGAAATATTGTATGCACTTTCTCTGATGATGGATATGTTTGTATCAAATGTTTACTTTCTAAATCAGTAATAACAAATATTCATGGTGTGAAAGTATCGATGAGAACACAATTTTTTTTAAATAATAAACTTCAACTTTCCAAATGTATAATTTAGAATATGGTACAATTTACCAACACAATAGATGATCTAAGTGAAGTAATCCAAAGTGATGATGATTTTCAAATTTTGTATAATGCACATGGTGGCGGGTGGGAAAAAGTGAGCATTGTAGTATACAGTAAGATCTCGCATCTAACGAATAATAGGTGCCAAAAAAGGTGCGTTAGATACGAATTCGTTAGATACGAATACATAAACATATGGAATCCTCAACTTCACCCCAGTTCTCTAGGCAAGAGGATTAGTGGCTCACAGAACTTGGCAATAATGATGACAACAATGATAATGATAAAAATAATAATAATAATAATTATTATTATTATTATTATAATGACAATAACAATAATAGTAATGATAATAGTACATAATAATAAAATGATAATAAAAAATAATAATGATACAGTAATAATGATAATGATAAAAATAATAATAATAATAATTATTATTATTATTATTATAATGACAATAACAATAATAGTAATGATAATAGTACATAATAATAAAATGATAATAAAAAATAATAATGATACAGTAATAATGATAATGATAATAATAATAATAATAATAATTATTATTATTATTATTATAATGACAATAACAATAATAGTAATGATAATAGTACATAATAATAAAATGATAATAAAAAATAATAATGATACAGTAATAATGATAATGATAATAATAAACAATATACAGTACAGTATAAAATGATAAATGAACTGCCTTGGCTTCACAATGTTCACGTACTTTGGAGCCCAGACTAGACTTCATTCCACGGCTTCACTCCTTTATGTAGTCTAATGAGAGTAGGTTATTGTTGTGCCTTCCCAAGAGTCATAGGCTAATTAAGAAGATAATGTTATTTAAAATAGTTTACAGTGGCAGTTTGTGTTTTACACATACTGTACCCGAACGGTTTTCATCATGGCTGAATACTGCCCCAGTGATCACTGGATCACTGGGGAGGATAATGAAGGGTAGAAGTGTGAGTATGGAAGTGAAAAGGGGACTAAGGAACAGTATAATCTTGCCAACACTGACGTATGCGTCGGAGACCTGGACATGGAGTAGGGCTCATCAGTCAAGAATAGGTGCTGTGGAAATGAGTTACTTGAGAGGTGCATGTGGACTGACAATGTGGGATGGAGAAAGTAATGAGAGTGTGTATAAGAGATGTGGTATGAGTGAGAAGGCAATTGGTATTGAGTGTGGAGTGGTTGAGAGAGTGAAACGTAATACTTTGAGGTGGTTTGGACATGTAGAGAGAATGCAAGGTGAGGAGTTTGTAAAGAAGGTGTATGAAAGGTGAGGAGTTTGTAAAGAAGGTGTATGAAAGGTGAGGAGTTTGTAAAGAAGGTGTATGGAAGTGAAGTTGTGGGCTGTGGTGTGAGAGGCAGACCACCCGTTAGATGGCAGAACAGAGTGGAAGAGTATGTAAAGGAGAGAAACGTGAGGGACAGGGGAGGGCTGGAACAAGTAAGGAGGGAGTGTTGGAACAGAGTGGAAGAGTATGTAAAGGAGAGAAACGTGAGGGACAGGGGAGGGCTGGAACAAGTAAGGAGGGAGTGTTGGAACAGAGTGGAAGAGTATGTAAAGGAGAGAAACGTGAGGGACAGGGGAGGGCTGGAACAAGTAAGGAGGGAGTGTTGGAACAGAGTGGAAGAGTATGTGAAGGAGAGAAACGTGAGGGACAGGGGAGGGCTGGAACAAGTAAGGAGGGAGTGTTGGAACAGGGACAACTGGACACATTTCTGTCGTGGCCACCACCTTGGAGGGAGTTACCAGAGGGAACCAGGCATCACACCTATAGATAGATAGATAGATAGAATACTGCACTATTTTTGTAAATACTGTATTGTAGAATTTAATGCTAGCCTTCTTTATAAACAGGGGACAACTCCCTTAATATTTTAGTCTTCAAAGATTGTAATTAACATTTTTGTTAAGCCAAATCCCAACAGAAAAATGGAGCATTAATATGAACTCTTTTTTTTCACCGTCAACAAAATAGTAAAAAAAAGTGCACCAATATTCACCCAGAGTCCAGGCTGGTAATTAGCAAACCTGGCAGTAATTGGTCTTTTATCTCACTGCACTGCCACCCTCGGGTCTTCCCTGGGCCGCTATGGTGGGATGGGGCGTGAGTAATCCACCGCCAATGAATAATGAAGCACTGATTTGTCCTTGTGTTGGTGGAGTGTGGTGTTGCAGAGTTTTGTGTTGGTGGAGTATGGTGTTGCAGAGTTTTGTGTTGGTGGAGTGTGGGTGTTGCAGAGTTTTGTGTTGGTGGAGTGTGGGTGTTGCAGAGTTTTGTGTTGGTGGAGTATGGTGTTGCAGAGTTTTGTGTTGGTGGAGGTTCTCTCTTGCTCTTTATATAGTATTTTTATTTTGTATATGAAGTAAAAGTAATAGTGAGAGAGAGAACAGGATGAAAAATGTTTGCAAGGAATTTTGTATATATAGAATGAGAAAGACATTGTTTATTTACCTAATGTATATTGATATCAAGAAACACATAATGAACATGTAAAGCATAATTTGTAGTACAGTACAGTAGCCACAATTCCTGCAAGCATAAACACATTAAACATATACAGTAGCATATGAACTTTTCTGCCATGAACTGGTATGTGGATTAAAATCAATATACTGTATATTTATGGCATAATTTGTAGTACAGTACAGTAGCCACAATTCCTGCAAGCATAAACACATTAAACATATACAGTAGCATATGAACTTTTCTGCCATGAACTGGTGTGTGGATTAAAATCAATATACTGTACTGTATATGGCTTGTTCCTTGTAAAAAATATGAATTGTACACTTTGTCTGTATAATTGACAAATATTCTGGCATGAAAATCCTTAAAAGGTACAGTATACTAGTATATGTAAAGTTTACTACATTCAGTGCATGGACTTTGTAAACAGATTAATACTTTAGCATATAATGAGTAATCTTTTATAATCAGTTTACCATAGGTACCTCAACGTGCGGTCCCTTCCATGGCAATATATGGAGAGAGTTTATGTACATGTACTAAAATACATTCTACAGTAATTATTTTCCCTCTGAAGAAAGAGTGCAACACCAGCAATATAATACAGTACATATGAACTGGTTGGGTTAATTACTTCTACTTATTTGAGTAATTTTAATCGAGTATTTGCTTTGTTTGGGTGTGGTTTGATTAAGATGGGGATGGGGATTCTTATGATGTAGTTAATATGTACTGAGACCACACATACTGTAGGTATGGTTAAGGGTCTCATTTATATGTACTGTACTGTACTGTACTGTATTCTGTTCATACATGTACTTAGACAAGCCTAAAATAGATACAGAACCAGTATCAAGTTACCAGAATGTTTTAATGTAATATTTTATTGAATATTAGTAACGAATATGTGCATGTCTAAAGACTAACTCCCTAATAATTTATCCTTTTCCATGATATAATATACAACTCATCCTCTTAATTTGATAACCTGGGAGCATTTTCAGTTACTATATAATTCTGCAATTGTTAAAGTTGTGCCTAATGACAGTTTTACATAGATAATGATAATATAATTAATGTACAGTATACAGTAGTAACATTTGTCCATCTCCCTTTGTCTCAGTCGTCCCACAGCTCT
>JAWZYT010002029.1:62500-107500 GCA_034508575.1 Petrolisthes manimaculis | reverse complement strand
ACACACACACATACATACACTGACATATACACACACACATACATACATACAGACAGACATAAATACATACATACACACACACACACATACAACACTAATTCCATAAACACTTAACTTTTGTTGTTGTTGTTGTTCAAATTCTCCCTTCCTTCTTTCTCTCTTGTCTCTTCTCTTCCTCTCTTTATCTTCTCTCCTCCTCCCTCCCTTTCTTTCTTGTCCTCCTTTTTCTATCCTCTCTTCTTCTTTATTGTGTATTCTCTCTCTTCTCCTTCCTTCTCCCCCCTTCTTTCTTCTTCTCTCTATCTCTCTCTCTTCTTCTTCCTTCTCTCTTGTTCTTCTCCCCCCTTCTTTCTTCTTCTCTCTATCTCCCTCTCTTCTTCTTCCTTCTCTCTTGTTCTTCTCCTCCCTTCTTTCTTCTTCTCTCTATCTCTCTCTCTTCCTCTTCTTTCTCTCTTCTTCTCTCCTCTCTACACATCTAAAATAAACAGATTAAATTAATATTAAAATCTTTGTGTGTTTGAGTGTGTTTACCAACAAACAAACAAATAAACTAATAAATACAACATACATAATAATAATGAGTCCTTCAAATTATTAAGTGTGTGTGTGTGTTTGTGTGTGTGTGTTTGTGTGTGTCCGTGTATGTTAACAGAAATAAAACAACTTATACAACAACAACAACAACAACAACATTAGACAATAAATTGTTTGAGATACCCATATGTGGATGATTATTATTGACCACAACTGTACATACAAACTGTATATTATATAAATTAGACTGTACATACATACATACAAACTGTATATTATATAAATTAGACTGTAAATACATACATACATACATACAAACTGTATATTATATAAATTAGACTGTACATACATACATACAAACTGTATATTATATAAATCACACAGGACAATTAGGTTGATAATTAAGGGAGCCTGTTTTGTAGTAAAAAGAAATTGAAGGAAATTGGGTTCTTCAAATATTGACACAAAAACACACACACACACACACACACACACACACACCTATATGGAAGAAGGAATCAGAAGCCTCCAAAAACACACACACACACACCTATATGGAAGGAGGAATCAGAAGCCTCCAAAAACACACACACACACACACACACCTATATGGAAGGAGTTTGTTTGGTGGCATAGTAAGAAGGAATCAGAAGCCTCCAAAAACACACACACACACACACACACACACACACACAGGGTCCTTTAAAGGGAGATTCTTTTGTTGGTAAATTGGAAGGCTATTGATTCCTCCAAACTATTAATTCAAGCAACAACACACACACACACACGGAGAGAGAGAAATACATACACAGATAGAAACACACAGACACAAACAAGAAACACACACATATACACGGAGAGAGACACATACACAGAGAGAAACACACACATACACAGAGAGAGAAACACACACATACACAGAGAGAGAAACACACACACACACACAGAGAGAAACACACACATACACAGAGAGAGAAACACACACACACACACACACACAGAGAGAAACACACACACATTGTCATGGTGTTTCCTGATATACAATATATATAAATCTGGACCAACTGACACACACACACACACACACAAAACAACAACAACAAATAGAACAATGCAATACCATAAATACTTAGTTGTTGTTGTTGTGGTAGTTGTTGTTGTTGTTGTTGTGGTAGTTGTTGTTGTTGTGGTAGTTGTTGTTGTTGTTCAAATTCCTATAGTTTTGGTTGTACTGTTGTTGTTGTTGTTATTGTTGGTGCAAGGAACAACAACAACAACAAACAATAAAGTTTCTTCAGTCTCTTGTTACAACTCCACAACTCTGTAATAATTTACAACCTATTAAATTTACAACATATTTAATTTACAACTTATTTAATTTATGGATGACCAAAAAGAAGAAGAAATTTATTCATTAAGGTTAATTCTATAATAAAATAATAAAATACAACCTACTAATAATTAAATATTGATAATAATAATAATAATAATAATAATAATAATAATAATAATAATAACAATAATAATAATAATAATAATAATAATAACAATAATAATAGTAATATTGATAATAATAATAATAATAATAATAACAATAATAATAATAATAATAATAATATTGATAATAATAATAATAATAATAATAATAATAATAATAATAATAATAATAATAATAATAACAATAATAATAATAATAATAATAATAATAATAATAATAATAATAACAATAATAATAATAATAATAATAATGATAATAATAATAATAATAATGATAATAATAATAATAATAATAACAATAATAATAATAATAATAATAATAATAATAACAATAATAATAATAATAATAACAATAATAATAATAATAATAATAATAATAATAATAATAATAATAATAATAATAATAATAATAATAATAACAATAATAATAATAATAATAATAATAATAATAATAATAATAACAATAATAATAATAATAATAATATTGATAATAATAATAATAATAATAATAATAATAACAACATGGTTTGGAGGAATCAGAGTCCTTCAAATTTACACACACACACACACACACACACAGGAATAATATACACACATATACAGGAATATAACACACACACATACACATACAGAAATCAGAGTCCTTCAAAGTTACACACATACACACAGGAATAATACACACACACACACAGGTATAATACACACACACACACACACACACACACACACACACACACACACACACACACAGTATTAAAAGAATATTTGTATTAAATGGCTTCATCTTAATATCAAAGAGTTTACTGTATATAAAAGGTGATTTATTAACCCTGTGTTAAAAGAGTGTGTGTGTGTGTGTGTGTTTTATTAAGCAGGTGTTAAAAGAATGTGTGTGTGTGTTTGTTTTACTAAGCAGGTGTTAAAAGAGTGTGTCTGTGTGTGTGTGTGTTTTATTAAGCAGGTGTTATTAAAAGAATGTGTGTGTGTGTGATTTATTAAGTAGGTGTTAAAACCAATACCACTGTGGAATCAACCTTAAAATAATGAACCCTTACAAGTGTGGTTGGTTGGGAAGCTAACAAACTAATACCACTTGCCTGGCTGACGTTCAGAGATAGATATCAGAACTGAAATCTTGCAACTTTTTAAATTTACAGATGGAAAAGATGGATGAAATACTAAAGATGAGTACAGTACTAAAATGTGCCTCTATACCATTATTAAACTCATGTTATATTTTAGTACCTGTAATAAAGTCAACATGAGAATATCCTGATGTATGTATGTACCATTATGTATGTATGACCATTATGTATGTAGCATTATGTATGTAGCATTATGTTGATAGTCAGTGGTATAGTCCTAGTGATAGAATGGTCAGCAATGGTACCATTATGTTGATAGTCAGTGGTCTACTATCCTGGTTATATAATAGGTAGTACCATTAACAACCATATACCCTCAAACAACAATAAGTATAAATAATCAGAGGGGTACTAACACCAACACTAGAATAATTAATTTGACCAACAAACAAAGCTCTGAATGACAAACAATTAATGGATGGATCACATAACACAAATATGTAATATTTTGTACTGGAAGGAAGGCCATGGTTCCAATATTAATTCAAGGTATTATACACTGAAAGTCTATCTATCTATAGCTCTGATGCCTCGTTCCCTCTGGTAACTCCCTCCAAGGTGGTGGCCATGACAGAAATGTGTCCAGTTGTCCCTGTTCCAACACTCCCTCCTTACTTGTTCCAGCCCTCCCCTACTCTGTCCCTCATGTTACTCTCCTTTACATACTCTTCCACTCTGTTCCAACACTCCCTCCTTACTTGTTCAAACCCTCCCCTACTCTGTCCCTCATGTTTCTCTCCTTCACATACTCTTCCACTCTGTTCCAACACTCCCTCCTTACTTGTTCCAGCCCTCCCCTGTCCCTCACGTTTCTCTCCTTTACATACTCTTCCACTTTGTTCTGCCATCTAACTGGTGGTCTGCCTCTCACACCAGGTCCCTCAACTTCACTTCCATACACCTTCTTTACAAACTCCTCACCTTTCATACACCTTCTTTACAAACTCCTCACCTTCCATACACCTTCTTTACAAACTCCTCACCTTGCATTCTCTCTACATGTCCAAACCACCTCAAAGTATTACGCTTCACTCTCTCAACCACTCCACACTCAATACCAATTGCCTTCTCACTCATACCACATCTCTCATTACTTTCTCCATCCCACCTAGACACCCCACATGCTCCTCTCAAATAACTCGTTATCATTTATCCATTCATTAGCATAAATTTAATTAATAAAACAATACAAAAATATATATAAAATTAAAAACACTCCAAGTTGTGGCACCTATAACCCTCCTTCTTACCTTGAGTCTGTCCATAAGAGCTGCCAGCTTGAGTGAGAGTGAGTGTGTCTATAAGAGCTGCCAGCTTGAGTGAGAGTGAGTCTGTCCATAAGAGCTGCCAGCTTGAGTGAGAGTGAGTGTGTCTATAAGAGCTGCCAGCTTGAGTGAGAGTGAGTCTGTCCATAAGAGATGCCAGCTTGAGTGAGAGTGAGTGTGTCTATAAGAGCTGCCAGCTTGAGTGAGAGTGAGTCTGTCCATAAGAGATGCCAGCTTGAGTGAGAGTGAGTCTATCCATAAGAGCTGCCAGCTTGAGTGAGAGTGAGTGTGTCTATAAGAGCTGCCAGCTTGAGTGAGAGTGAGTCTGTCCATAAGAGCTGCCAGCTTGAGTGAGAGTGAGTGTGTCTATAAGAGCTGCCAGCTTGAGTGAGAGTGAGTCTGTCCATAAGAGCTGCCAGCTTGAGTGAGAGTGAGTGTGTCTATAAGAGCTGCCAGCTTGAGTGAGAGTGAGTCTATCCATAAGAGCTGCCAGCTTGAGTGAGAGTGAGTGTGTCTATAAGAGCTGGCAGCTTGAGTGAGAGTGAGTGTGTCTATAAGAGCTGGCAGCTTGAGTGAGAGTGAGTCTGTCCATAAGAGCTGCCAGCTTGAGTGACTGTGTGAAGGATGACAAGTACAGGTTACAGTAAGGCACAAAGTTCACCACACACACACACACACACACCAGCCTGTTAATGAAAGGTATATTATATGCAGTGTTTTGATTCCTCTATAGTACAATACGGTATATCAAAAAACAGAACAAAATTACAAAAATAATGGTGGTCTGTTGGATGGAATAGTCTTTAGGGAATATATATAGAGTTAACTGGTATTTTTGGTACATTTGGTACATATATCCTTCAAAATATATCAGGGAATGGGACCAGGTTAAAAAAATAATGGTGATCTGTTACTTGGAATTGTTGGGAGGAATCAGTTGCTCCAAATTTACCAACCAACACTGTACTAAATATTCCTTTTTCTTTTTAATTGGACACAGGATATGGTTACAGTTATATCATGTAGGTAAATACTGTTGGCAGAAACAGATAAAAAAAAAGGCATCCATTTTTCAAAGTTCACCAAAAAAAACTGTCAAATTAATGTCTTATTCAAATAACACTTAAGGATATATACAATATATATATATATATATATTAAGTTATATACTTTCATATATACAGTATTAGAAAAATGACAAGAAAATTACCGTGAAATTGAGCATGGGTAAGTTACTGTGTCCTGATTATATAAAGGAGTAAATCTGGAATAACTGATTCCTCTAAAGTCTATAATAAACTATTACAATAAAACAACACATCACCAATATGTTTGTTAATGTGGTCATATTTCTGGGTATATTTTGGAGGAACTAAGGCAACTCTAATGTACCAAAAGTATAGGCCTACTATCTATCTCCTTGAGGGAAATCTATCTTGTTAATATAGACTCATAGAAGTGGTGGTTACTGGTTCATCCACAATATACCATAAAACATCAATGATAACAATAGTAGAGTTATTTCTTGGCATAGTTTGGAGGAATGAATATCCCTACAATTCTCTTATTTACACCATTACTTAGAGTACAGTACAGTACAGTACACAACTTTGGAAAAAATAATATTAATTACAGTAAAAATAAAAATATTAAGATTTGTTTTTGTTTTATATAGCCTTCATTTGTCTGTATGGTCTGTTAGGATTTGTCTGTTAGGATAATGTTACAGTGGAGGAGTTTCTCTGAGACCACTGCACCATAAATATACCAATTACACCATCAGGATAGTGAGGTAGCTATTCTTTGCTGGGTGAACAGGGGTTATACATGTAAGGAAATAATCCCAAATTGTCTCCATCCGACCTGGGATTCCAACTCACGGATATCAGCCAAGTGTACTAACTACTACACCATTGTACTCTATATAAATAATAATTCAAATGAAAATGATGATAATATTAAATATAATAATAATAGTGACCTGATCATTCAAGAGTCGACAAGCAGTTTCAAATGAGTCGACCAAGATGTGATCAATGGTAAGTTGTGACCTCTGTGTCCAGCCCTGGGTCACCGATTGACCTCGAGGTGAAGGAACAAAGTAGTCCTCCTCCCATTGACCTGAGCCTGAGGTCATGAGGTCACCAGAGGTCAGGTCTTCTGGTAGGTCAAGGTCATCTTCTACTTCCCATCCTCCTTCACCTTCACCACCTGTTGATAGATACAAGGCCAATATGTACATATTGTTTATAGAGATAAATTTATAGTATAGTAGTCTCATCCTACTCTATGGTGAATGAGGGTCCCTATTTCACACACTCACCTTCACCACTAACATCATCCTGTACACCATCATCATCATCACCCCAACCTTCATCACCATCATCAACAGACAACATGACAGCTGTAGTACAGTTGGACACAGGAATGGGTGGTACAGCCCAGGTAAAAGATACTTGTTCCTTTTAAGTAATCAGTGTCTATTATCAGGTAGTTGCTTTTTATTACCATCTTCAAAACTGACTTCTGCCCCTGATGTCTCCTATTTAGCACTAAGAAACTTGATATTGGGAGAAATTGACCATCTTTCACCTGGACTGTACCACCCATTCATGTGTCCAACTGTACCTGTTGTTACCTTACCTTGTCCTACAGCTCTACCAAACAAACACCAAAACCAAAACAATAAATACTAATTATTAATGCATTTTCATCATTTTTTCACAGGTTATGTGTACCTTTGTCTATGAACAATATATACACTTTTGAAGAAAATCGCACCCACCCGTCTTTGATTTTGACAATTTCTTGACATTTTGAAAACACTTGAAATTGTAATAGCTTTGTTATTTGTGGACCAATTTCAAAGATTTTTGTACCATTGGAAAGAACAGGAAATATTCAACAATTCTCTGCAAGAGGATTTTTCAATATTCATATTTTTTTAACTTTTATGATTTTTTTTTTTTTCAAAGTCTAATCAGATGAAAAAAAAATAAAGAAATAAAAGAAATAAAATTGGTGTCCAGTTGCTTGGAATACAATAGTTTGTATAAATCATTAAGTGCAGATTAAACCCCAACAACAGTAACAGCTCCTGTAGTTGTATCCATCTTAGTAACAGTTATAATAAGAGTTATACATTGGGTAATGACTCAGGTACTCAACTGGGCTCAACATGTCATGCTAACGTCTCACCCTCCTCTCTATAAGTTTAAAAACAAATAACTGTACCTTTACTTATTTCTCACTATACATATATAGAAATATTACTGTACAGTAAACCCTCTTTTTTAGCGGATTTTTTTATCGCGTTTTTTTAAAAGGAGGATTCATTATTAATAAAATTTGAATTTCACATCAATTTTAACCATGGCGCAATTCCCACGCCATCTACCCACGCCACCTAGAAAGCACGCGAAAGCTTGGCATCACCTCTGTCCCTTCCACTCACACACTGTCACACAGTCCCACTCTGTCCTCAGTTGTCTCTGAGTGAACATACCGTGGTTACTTATTACTTTCCTACGTACATTCCACATGGTGCCAGTACAGTACGTGAACCAGCCAGGCTCTTCTAGTAAGGGAATATGTGTAAGAAACCACTCCAAAGTTGTGAAGAGGACAAGAAAAGTCATGACCTTAAGCGAGAAGGTTATTTTACTAGACAAACTTTGCTGTGGCATGAGTTATGCTGCTTGTAGTCGGGAGTATGATGTGAAGGAATCAACTGTGTGCTACATAAAGAAAAATGAGAAAGATATACAGGAAGCAGTGATCAACAGTGCTCCAACAACTGCTAAAGTTACTCAACATGTACGTGATAGTGTCATTATAAAGACAGAAAAGGCTCTGATCATTAAGGGAAGATTCTTTTGAGGATAAATTGGTGGTGGACAACCGCTACTCATTCTTCCAAACTATACAAGTACAGTTGACAAAAAAGGTATTGTCACAACTATTGATACAACATTAAATATATTAATGTCCATAGTTGTTTGTAGGGATTATAAGTATGTATTACAGAAGGATATGTATATTTTTCTTCTGTATATACATGCTTATAGTCCCTACAAATAGTTGTGGATATTACTAGGGTTAAAGTTGCTTGAAGATTTGTTGCAATACCTTTTTTGGCAACTATACCAGGAAATAGATGACTGTGTGTGGACGTGTATGAGAGAGCTCTGACCTGCTCAACTACAACTGCATATACGACAATTATTGCTTAACACTGACAACGCACATTGAGAAAAATGCTGGAAACATGGAAAAGAAGCACTGTGGGTAAGGAAGAAGCACTGTGGGATAAGGAAGAAGCACTGTGGGTAAGGAAGAAGCACTGTGGGTAAGGAAGAAGCACTGTGGGTAAGGAAGAAGCACTGTGGGTAAGGAAGAAGCACTGTGGGTAAGGAAGAAGCACTGTGGGTAAGGAAGAAGCACTGTGGGTAAGGAAGAAGCACTGTGGGTAAGGAAGAAGCACTGTGGGTAAGGAAGAAGCACTGTGGGTAAGGAAGAAGCACTGTGGGTAAGGAAGAAGCACTGTGGATAAGGAAGAAGCACTGTGGATAAGGAAGAAGCACTGTGGATAAGGAAGAAGCACTGTGGATAAGGAAGAAGCACTGTGTGGATAAGGAAGAAGCACTGTGGATAAGGAAGAAGCACTGTGGATAAGGAAGAAGCACTGTGGATAAGGAAGAAGCACTGTGGATAAGGAAGAAGCACTGTGGGATAAGGAAGAAGCACTGTGGATAAGGAAGAAGCACTGTGGATAAGGAAGAAGCACTGTGGGATAAGGAAGAAGCACTGTGGATAAGGAAGAAGCACTGTGGGATAAGGAAGAAGCACTGTGGATAAGGAAGAAGCACTGTGGGATAAGGAAGAAGCACTGTGGATAAGGAAGAAGCACTGTGGATAAGGAAGAAACACTGTGGGATAAGGAAGAAGCACTGTGGATAAGGAAGAAGCACTGTGGGTAAGGAAGAAGCACTGTGGATAAGGAAGAAGCACTGTGGATAAGGAAGAAGCACTGTGGGATAAGGAAGAAGCACTGTGGGATAAGGAAGAAGCACTGTGGGATAAGGAAGAAGCACTGTGGGATAAGGAGAAATCCCAAACGAGTGCTGCTGGGAAAGTAAACAAACATGGCGGCGGCAAGAAGGAAAATGGTGGCCAATGTGAAGTGGAAGTTAATTAAAAGGTGAGATTGTGTACTGTGCTGTGAAGTTTGTGACAACTGGTTCTATATACAATGCCAGAACATCCTAACTGAGGTCTATGAGTTTATGGTAAAGAAACAGGAAGGTGAATAGTTACACTGGAACTGTAAGTATTGCAATAAAGATTGTGCAAAGTTACATGTTTGTTTACAAAAAGTTAAGAATGAGCAGGTTAATATAATGGAGAGACAAGATAAGATGATGAGTGAGTGAAATAAAGGAGATGAAGACCAAGTATAATGGTTGTGAGGAAAGGCTCAGTACTGTTGAAGCTTAGGTGATGGGAAGAAAGACACAAAACCAAAGCTATGACAATGATTTTAAAGAAATTAAGGATAGACTTGCAAGCATTGAAGCTACAGCTTTAGAAAAGGAGGTTAATAAGCTTAATGAAGGTCAAACACAGGTGTTAGCTCCCAGAGTAATGGAGAGAAGTGTGTTAACTGTTCCAAAATCAACACAGACAACACTAATCTGATTGTATTCAAGATACCACAATCTCAGACACAGGCATATCAAGAAAGGAGTGATTATGATTTGGGACCAATTTAAGAAAATCATGACTCAGGGTCTAAATCTCAGTTGGACTAATGAGGTTAGAAGGATAACAAGGCTTGGTGTGAGGGAAGACAATGGTATGAGACCAATGAGGGTGGAACTGAAAGAAGTCGAGGATAATGGGAGAATAATGTCCCGTTTGAATGAAATGAGAAGGAATAAGGATGCTAGAATCAATATGTTGTTCACAGTACCAGACAGGACTAGGGAAAAATGGGAGAAAGTTAAGAAGGTCAGAGGGAAATTGAAGACAAGGAAGGAACAGGGAGAGAATAACCTGACTATAACAAGAGGCAAAATATGTATGAAACAGAACTTTTGGAACACAGACTAAAGTGAAGTATGATGATGGAGAGAGACCTATAGAAAGTCAAGAAAGTAGAATAGATAGTACTGGAAGTGTTAAAAGAAGAGATAAACTGACTATAATGTGTACTAATGTGGACAAGATGATTGTAAGAATTGCTAATTACCAGCCAGATATAATATGTTTACAGGAAATCATACTGAAGAACCCCAGAGGAGACATACAAACTACAAACTACTTACAACAGAAATATCATATGTTAACGTGAAAACATTAGACAGCAAATTGTTTGAGATTACCCATATGTGGATGATTATTATTGACCACGACTGTACATACCATAGGCTGGGTGCAAATATTATTAGGTGCATATTTTGAATTCATACATTACACACATATATATATACAAAAATGGCTACAGAAATCAATAGGAATATCTTTCTGCAGAGTTCAATTCAATTGTATGTTTTGTAATGACTGACAGCAAATTTGTATATATATATATATATATATATATATATTGTGGTGCAGACTTTTAATTTGCTCTTCAGATTTAGTTTGATAGTATTTCAATGGTATATACAGTCGTGGTCAATAATAATCATCCACATATGGGAATCTCAAACAATTTACTGTCTAATATTTTCACGTTCATATATGATGTTATTGTTTTAAGTAGTGCGTAGCTGTTTGTAGTAAATTAAAAGATGCTACTTAATATATTTATTGGAAAGTTTATCAGCTGAGGAACAGAGGGAAGCAGTCAAAATTTGACTTGTTATTCCTATATGGATGATTATTTTTGACCTGGACTGTACATTGGATATTGTTTATGTTCATTATGTTGGTTATCAAGTGATCACCACCAGTACTCATTTCCTATCACTACTTACACATATACACAACTTAATGTTATTCTGGCCAGTAATTATTTTTTATATATCATTAAGGATATGTGTGGGAATAGGGTGACATACTTGGGGTGGGTAGAAAGCCTGTCCCCTATTCCCACCCCCCCCTAAACCCTCTCCCAAGCCTGTCCCCTATTCCCACCCACCCCTAAACCCTCTCCCAAGCCTGTCCCCTATTCCCACCCCCCCCTAAACCCTCTCCCAAGCCTGTCCCCTATTCCCACACACCCCTAAACCCTCTCCCAAGCCTGTCCCCTATTCCCACCCCCCCCTAAACCCTCTCCCAAGCCTGTCCCCTATTCCCACCCCCCCCTAAACCCTCTCCCAAGCCTGTCCCCTATTCCCACCCCCCCCTAAACCCTCTCCCAAGCCTGTCCCCTATTCCCACACACCCCTAAACCCTCTCCCAAGCCTGTCCCCTATTCCCACCCCCCCCTAAACCCTCTCCCAAGCCTGTCCCCTATTCCCACCCCCCCCTAAACCCTCTCCCAAGCCTGTCCCCTATTCCCACACACCCCTAAACCCTCTCCCAAGCCTGTCCCCTATTCCCACACACCCCTAAACCCTCTCCCAAGCCTGTCCCCTATTCCCACCCCCCCCTAAACCCTCTCCCAAGCCTGTCCCCTATTCCCACCCCCCCCTAAACCCTCTCCCAAGCCTGTCCCCTATTCCCACACACCCCTAAACCCTCTCCCAAGCCTGTCCCCTATTCCCACACACCCCTAAACCCTCTCCCAAGCCTGTCCCCTATTCCCACACACCCCTAAACCCTCTCCCAAGCCTGTCCCCTATTCCCACACACCCCTAAACCCTCTCCCAAGCCTGTCCCCTATTCCCACACACCCCTAAACCCTCTCCCAAGCCTGTCCCCTATTCCCACACACCCCTAAACCCTCTCCCAAGCCTGTCCCCTATTCCCACACACCCCTAAACCCTCTCCCAAGCCTGTCCCCTATTCCCACACACCCCTAAACCCTCTCCCAAGCCTGTCCCCTATTCCCACCCCCCCCTAAACCCTCTCCCAAGCCTGTCCCCTATTCCCACACACCCCTAAACCCTCTCCCAAGCCTGTCCCCTATTCCCACACACCCCTAAACCCTCTCCCAAGCCTGTCCCCTATTCCCACACACCCCTAAACCCTCTCCCAAGCCTGTCCCCTATTCCCACCCCCCCCTAAACCCTCTCCCAAGCCTGTCCCCTATTCCCACACACCCCTAAACCCTCTCCCAAGCCTGTCCCCTATTCCCACACACCCCTAAACCCTCTCCCAAGCCTGTCCCCTATTCCCACACATCCTTAACCCCCCCCCCCCTGTACCAGATATGCAGTAATAGTAATAGACTATTACAAGGTTTTCTAAGTAACAGTAGGCCTAAGTGTGTTAAAAAAAATTGGTAAATATTGAATTAATTATCGTTATTGCATATGACCCTCCTAATGGGAACTGCCTTGACAAGGTGGGGGGCTTGTGTGTCTCTTAGACCTGGTGAGCTAGAATAGAGGGGACTCCGGCCCCTGTTCTGCCCCAATTTTGGGGAGAGAGGGGACTCCGGCCCCTGTTCTGCCCCGATTTTGGGGAGAGAGGGTTTCCCATGCTAGGAAGGTCACCAGTGAGAGACCAGACTAAATAGTTCCCATCTTTCAGTTCTTCAACTGTCCCTCTTTTCTTTTTATTTATTTCCTGCTTGTTGTCACACCTCTCTATCACCTTTTTCTGGCACTATATGACCTCCATGTTGCCAACCCTAATATCCAACAATGATAATATAATGTTACATACATACATACACACATTCTATCACCTTTTTCTGGCGCTATATGACCTCCATGTTGACAACCCTAATATCCAACAATCAATCAATTATTGTGTATGTTTTTTCGACCTTTATTACCCACTAATTAGACCATTCTAAGACTATTTTCTAATTCAGGCCTATTCAAATGGGCATTTTGAAATTAGCCTGACCTTACCTGACCTTACCTTGACCACAGCAGACTACCAGGACCTAACCTGGACATACAACCGGGAAATAATTGTGATAAAGTATAATAAACAACTGGGGCAAAATACTGGGACCCAGCCGGATCTGGCAACACTGCTGCAAAACGGTAATTCTTTCAATAAATACAATAATATTTTTTGTATCACTCAACTCGATGGTTTTTTTTTTCAGAATCTCTCTTAAATACACACACACACACACACACTCTCTCTCTCTCTTTCTTTACTTCACACACACACAATAATAGTAGTAGTAGTAGTAGTACTATAGTAATAGTTTCAACATTAACCTATAGACAGTCTAACCTTTGTAGTTACTCCATTGCACAGACATTATTCTTGCAACAATTGTATAGGTACACTCCATCTTTGTGTTGCATCATCAGTGCATCTGCAACACATTAACAATATCAGTAATCAATATAATACACAATCATTTTTTATACACACCATAATTATTTTCACCAACAAACATATTAATTAAGGAGGTGTGGAAGTAGGGGACAGGCTTGGGGTTTTTTGGGGGGTGCAGGAATAGGGGACAGGCTTTCTACCCCCCCCCTCCACCCCAAGCCTGTCCCCCTAACCTCGCTACCCCCCCAAAAAAAACCAAGCCTGTCCCCCTATTCCCACACCCCCTTAAGAGAGTTTACACTGGTTAGGTCCCAGTAGTTTACACTGGTTAGGTCCCGGTAGTTTATACTGGTTAGTCAGCCCAGGTTAGGTCCCGGTAGTTTGCTCAGGTTAAGTCCCGGTAGTCTAGGTTAGGTCCCAGTAGTTTACACTGGTTAGGTCCCGGTAGTTTATACTGGTTAGTCAGCCCAGGTTAGGTCCCGGTAGTTTACACTGGTTAGGTCCCGGTAGTTTATACTGGTTAGTCAGCCCAGGTTAGGTCCCGGTAGTTTACACTGGTTAGGTCCCGGTAGTTTACACTGGTTAGGTCCCGGTAGTTTACACTGGTTAGGTCCCAGTAGTTTACACTGGTTAGGTCCCGGTAGTTTACACTGGTTAGGTCCCGGTAGTTTACACTGGTTAGTCAGCCCAGGTTAGGTCCCGGTAGTTTACACTGGTTAGGTCCCAGTAGTTTACACTGGTTAGGTCCCGGTAGTTTACACTGGTTAGGTCCCAGTAGTTTACACTGGTTAGTCAGCCCAGGTTAGGTCCCGGTAGTTTACACTGGTTAGTCAGCCCAGGTTAGGTCCCGGTAGTTTACACTGGTTAGGTCCCGGTAGTTTACACTGGTTAGTCAGCCCAGGTTAGGTCCCGGTAGTTTACACTGGTTAGTCAGCCCAGGTTAGGTCCCGGTAGTTTACACTGGTTAGGTCCCGGTAGTTTATACTGGTTAGTCAGCCCAGGTTAGGTCCCGGTAGTTTACACTGGTTAGGTCCCAGTAGTTTACACTGGTTAGTCAGCCCAGGTTAGGTCCCGGTAGTTTACACTGGTTAGGTCCCGGTAGTTTATACTGGTTAGTCAGCCCAGGTTAGGTCCCGGTAGTTTACACTGGTTAGGTCCCAGTAGTTTATACTGGTTAGTCAGCCCAGGTTAGGTCCCGGTAGTTTACACTGGTTAGGTCCCGGTAGTTTACACTGGTTAGTCAGCCCAGGTTAGGTCCCGGTAGTTTACACTGGTTAGGTCCCGGTAGTTTATACTGGTTAGTCAGCCCAGGTTAGGTCCCGGTAGTTTACACTGGTTAGGTCCCGGTAGTTTACACTGGTTAGGTCCCGGTAGTTTATACTGGTTAGTCAGCCCAGGTTAGGTCCCGGTAGTTTACACTGGTTAGGTCCCGGTAGTTTATACTGGTTAGTCAGCCCAGGTTAGGTCCCAGTAGTTTACACTGGTTAGGTCCCGGTAGTTTATACTGGTTAGTCAGCCCAGGTTAGGTCCCGGTAGTTTGCTCAGGTTAAGTCCTGGTAGTCCAGGTTAGGTCCCAGTAGTCTGCTGTGGTCTAGGTTAGGTCAGACTAATTTCAAAATGCCTCATTTGAATATCTTGGTAATTTGTGGAAGAAAATAGGGAATATTTTTACAAGTTGCCACAACTCCATTTCGAAAATTTTACTATTACCAGTGTTTATATTTTACTATTACAAACCACTTTTCTATATACCATTTCTTCTGCAAATGCTGCATAACAGTAGTTACCTCTTATAGTTAGGTCCCTGTAGTCTGCCCAGGTTAGGTCACGGTAGTCTGCCCAGGTTAGGTCCCGGTAGTCTGCCCCGGTTAGGTCCCGGTAGTCACACTAAATCCTTTTAGGAAATATATTTTTTTCCAGTGAAATCCTGTTGTGGCAACTTGTAAAAATTTACCGATATTAGTCTTAGAATGTTCTAAATAAGTGGGTAATGGTATTAAAATGTACAATATAGTGAATGAAATAATTATGTAAATTTACCATAATTGTAACTCTAATAAATGAATAAATTCATTAATAAAATATTTATAACATTTCCGTCTTATTTATCACCATTTATTTTATTTATATTTACAGGGATCATTTATTAACTTATCAACACTTTGGAATAATCAGGGAATAAATAATTAGTTAAATAATTATGTAAATAAAGTTAATATTTACTATCCCACGATACATTTTTCCATTAACCAGTTCACAATTAATCGTCTTTATTTCATCAATTATCGCCTTATTTATCTATTTATCGTCATTTATTTATATCACGGGGGTCCTTTATTTACTTATCAACACTTTGGAATAATTAATTAGTTAAATAAAGTTAATATTTACCCGTGATAAATTTTGGAGTCAAGTCTGCTTTGTTTTATTGTTTATCTCTCGTCAGTGTTACCAGCTCAGGTGTTTGTTGTTCTTACGTCAGTGTTACCAGCTCAAGTTCTCATGAGGTATTTACCTTAAAAAGTGAGTTGAAAATACCTTAGATGGAGCCCCAAATTTCCTTAGATCCTCACACCATATTTTTATTATGAAATTATAATAGCTTTTTTTACAGCAATGCATTTTTATTTTATGAAGAACCCATGAAATAACGGGTAGGATGTTATGGAAATTACCTTAGATTATCAAAACTTTACATTAAATGGTCCCAAATTACGTTACTCTGGGGTAATTACCTTAAGAAAAACAGCATTGGTAACAGTGGAGTGGAGACAGGCAGTGTTACAAACTTGTACTGCTGCTCACCTCCACAAACTATTGTACACTACTAAAGAAATTATTGTACACTCTCTCTCTATTTATCTCTCACATACACTCTGTCTCTATCTCTCTCACATACACTCTGTCTCTATCTCTCTCACATACACTCTGTCTCTATCTCTCTCACATACACTTTGTCTCTATATCTCTTACATACACTCTGTCTCTATCTCTCTTACATACACTCTGTCTCTATATATCTCACATACACTGTCTCTATCTATCTCACATACACTCTGTCTCTATCTATCTCACATAGTCTACACTCTCTCTGTCTCTCTCTCTCACATACATTCTCTTTCTCTCTCACACACACATACTCCCTCTCTCTCTGTAACAAAGTATCGTACACTACTGACTACATTATTGTACTTAAAGGTTTAATAATTTTAAACACTCTACTTACCTCTTCCCCTTCCTCCTCCTGTTCCAAGTCAAACCTTCCTAGTCTTCTCTCAACTGTTCTCCTAAACTCCTCCCTATATTCCTCCTCCTACAACCTTACCACCCTCCTCCCTCTCTCCCTACTCTTACTCTCTTTACCCACTTCCCTTGTGTCACACATGGTCAGACACCCCTCCCCTAATCCCCCAATATGCTCTCCCATCCATCACCAATTTCTTCAACCGTTCATCCACACAAACATAGTCAGATCAACAAGTGCACTGCCATTCCCATTCACCTCTGATTGTAAAGTCATGGTCTAATGTACTGCAACCTGGTGAATAAAAGCGAGCTATTTGAGTTAATTTTATGAACCAAAATTGCACACACCAACAGCTATAGTTTCGGATCATTTTTCGAAGCCATCTCATTGGAAGGTGTTGCAGTACATTAGACCATGACTTTACACCCCACCCACCTACCACTCCATCTAATTTTCTATCCCCCACCTTCCCATTCATATCTCCAATTAACAACACTCTTTCACTCTTATTAAAACTATCCAGGCACGCCTCAACACTCATCCAAAATTCCTCTTTCACTCTATCTCTTCTATCTTCCGTTGGTACATAGACACATACGATCACCCAAGTCTGTACGTATTCCCACCTTCATTCTCACCCACACAATCCTCGACCCCACAGATCCATACTCTCTTACATACTCCTTCTATTTATTACTTATATACAGACACACACCTTCCTTTGCTCTCTCATTCTCATTCACTCCAGTGCACACCACCATTCCATATTCCCACTCTTTCACACATGTTCCCTTCCATTTGTTCTCTGTCATTCTACATACATCCAACCTTGTACAGTATTTGCTATCACTCCCAAAACCTCTCTCTCTTTGTGTTACAGACTGATGGTCTCAACCCCATTCTGTTGTTCCACCTCGAGTGATTCCAAACACTAACATTAATTCGGTCTATAACCAACAGAGGGAGAGAGTGTTGCTTGGGAGTTACCAGTCTAATTATAATAGTGGAACCGAGGTAATGTCTGGCTAAACAAAAGCCAATATGATCAGTGTTAAAAAGTGCCAGAAAAGCTTGTGGCTACAGTCATGTCTCTGTATGTGGAATCAAGGTCAAGGGTGAAAACAAAGGCAGGAACATCAGAGGAGTTTGACATTGGAGTGGGAGTACACCAGGGATCAGCTCTTACTCCATTACAGTACTATTCATCACAGTAATGGAGGAGGCTACTAAATTGGCAAGAGGAAATGGTCCGTGGGAACTGCTCTATGCCGATGATCTGGTCTTGACAGCAGAATCAAAGGAAGAAGTAACAAATGGGTTTAACAGGTGGAAGGAAACGATGGTACAGAGAGAGGGGGCTGAAAATAAACATGGAAAAGACTTAACAGGTGGAAGGAAACGATGGAACAGACAGAGGGGGCTGAAAATAAACATGGAAAAGACAAAACAAAAATGATGGTGACTGGAAATAAGGCTCCAAAATGAATTTAGTGAGGAAGATGGCCAAGTGTATGTTGTGGAAGAGGAGTGGGAACAAACTCAGTGTTGTGTTGTGTACTGAGTGTAATAAAGGGTATCAACAACAATGCTCGGGTTGGAGAATTCTCCGAGGTGTGCGGAACTTTGTATGTCCTAGATGTGTGAGGGAGGAGATGGGTAGTGATAGTGATGGTGAGGGAGGGGATGAGTAGTGATGATGATGGTGAGGGAGGGGATGAGTAGTGATGGTGATGGTGAGGGAGGGGATGGGTAGTGATAGTGATGGTGATGAAGAGGATGCCGGGTTGATGGTAAATGGAGGTGTGTTAGAGGAAGTGTAGTAATAGTGATGGTGATGAAGAGGATGGTGAGGGAAGGGATGGGTAGTGATAGTGATGTGTGATGAAGAGGATGCCGGGTTGATGGTGAATGGAGGTGTGTTAGAGGAAGTGTAACAGTTCTGTTACTTGTGAGATGTGTTGGACTGTGAAGCAGCTAGGAGTGGAAAGAGTAGTAAGAGTGAGAGTAGCAACTGTATGGGGGAAGATGGTGAGAAATGGCCAGTTTATTGGTGAACCACAGCATAGGACTGAAGACCAGAGGAAGGACATACAAAGCCTGTGTGAGATCTGCTCTTATGTATGTATGGAACAGAAACATGGGCATTGACAAACAGACTGATGGAGGTTATACTCAGCTGTGACCATAGAATGCTGAGATACATGGCAGGAATAAAGTGGTAAGATGGCAGGTCTAGCAGTGAAGTGGCAGAGATGTGTGTGTGTGTGTGTGTGGGGTTGAAGATCTTTCTGTTGGGTTGAGGCAGAGAAGACTGAGATGGTTTGGACATGTGAGAAGAGCAGAGGGGGGGAGGGGGGTTGAGTGAGGTGGAGGAGGTGAGAGTTAGGTTGAGGCAGAGAACACCGAGATGGTTTGAACATGTGAGAAGAGTGGAGGTGTGTGTGATGAGTGAGGTGGAGGAGGTGAGAGTTGGAGGGAGAAGAGTGGAGGTGGAGGAGAAGAGTGGAGGTGGAGGAGGTGAGTGAGGTGGAGGAGGTGTGTTGAGTGAGGTGGAGGAGGTGAGAGTGGAGGGCCGGCGACCGGTGGGAAGGCCCAAGAAAAAGTGGAGAGGGTGTGTAATGGACGATATGAATTTAATGGGAATAGAAGAACATAATGGTACAAGATAGACAGATGTGGAGAACTGTCATCACCCGTCCAACCCCATCCTAAATGTATGTATGTATGTATATATGTATGTATGTATGTATGTATGTATATATGGTACAAGATAGACAGATGTGGAGAACTGTCATCACCCGTCCAACCCCATCCTAAATGTATGTATGTATGTATGTATGTATGTATATATGTATGTATGTATGTATGTATGTATATATGGTACAAGATAGACAGATGTGGAGAACTGTCATCACCCGTCCAACCCCATCCTAAATGGGAAAATACCCACGTTAAACCAAAATGATGATGATGATGATGATGTTAAGCAAATCCTTCCCAGTGTCGGTCTCCCAGGATTATATTCTCTCCCTGTGTGTGTGTGTGTGTGCTGACGGACATCAAACTATGTGTGTGTGTGTGTGTGTGTGTGTGTGTGTGTGTGTGTGTGTGTGTGTGTGTGTGTGTGTGTGTGTGTGTGTGTGTGTGTGTGTGCTGACGGACTACAAGCTACCATCTTCCTACATCTTATTATGGAAACAGTTATCGTGATTATAACCTTATTTTAATTTAATTATTTTCTTGTTTAATTTTATTTCTTAATGTTTATATATTTTATGAATCTGCCAGATAATTCTTTGTTGTGTTGTTAATTTACTGTTAATCTTATTAGGTCTGGGCAGAAGTAATATTAATTGTTATTTAATTGAATTGTTTAATGTAATTGTTTAAATCTTCTCCTATTATTTGGGTCCTGAGCTATAAGAGAGGAAGAACAATACACCTTAGAGGAAACATCCTTAAAAGTAACATTTTCACATCAATGAACTCTATTATCATCATATTCATTCATTATGTAAAAACCCTAAGTTCACCCCTAGAATCTTTCTTAAATAAATTTGTTTAGTAAACCTCAGTCCAAACTTTGGGTTTGTTACAGTTTGGTATAATCATTCACAACTATCACATTCTATGTAGCCAATTGGAAGTCTGTTGTCGTCCACATTGGGTCAGTCCGCATCCGAGGCAAGTTAGTGTTTTCTGTTGCAGTCATATTTTTTTACGAGGGAGTGTTGCAAGCCCAACCGGCCTACCATTGTAGTCACTTTTTACAACACACACTGGATATATGTGAGGCCTATTCTTCCCCTCATCAAATGTGAAGGAATATAAAGTTCACTCAGATGAATTATAATGACAACCTTCATCCTTACAGTAAGATAAAACTTACCTGAGATGTTCATATTTCCATACACCTTCATTCTGGGTCTGTATCAATAGTGTTGTCATCTAGTCCAATAGTTTGCTGGATGTATTATTCCACTACCAGGGGTTGAGTCCATTTCTTAGTAGGCCTCATCACAACACCGATACAACTTCTATAATGAAATCACATTATATGCCATTATTTATTTTTAGCTACATTTGTATTTGCAATTCCAAAACAACATTAATACAATAACAATGAGAGACTTTGGTGTGAAATGGTCAGCAAATTTTGTAAGGTGCATCTTGCTGGATTGCAAAGTCAATTGATAAAAGGTAATAGTAAAATAGTTACTCTACAGTATATTATTATCTCAATTGACTGTTAAAAAAAAAAAGTGGGTAAACCAAACCCCATAGCCTAATTGTGACACCATTAATTTTAAAAGGAATTGAGTATTAGGTGTAAACAAAGTGTAAAATGTAACAACATTCAAGACGAGAAAATATTTATATGATGATAAATATTGATGTGAAGAGTTGTGACAAAAACATAACAGTACAGACAAGCAAGTGTTTATTGTGTAAAATGTTGAACTTATACTTGAAGTAATATTCAAAATGCAATTAGTGGGTGTTGTCATCTAGGAGGCTAAGTCTGTAAGTACTTAACAAAAACACTTGTACAGTAATGTACAGTATGTCAAAGAGGAAATATAATGGAAAGGAGAAACAAAACAAAAAGTGTACAACCTAAAAAAATATGTCCACCACCACAGACCATGAAGTTAACCCTATATTATACTATACACACACACACACACAAAGCATAAACTATATATTGTGTTTTTTCTAGGTTCAATTTTATTCATCCCTAATATTTATACATGTATTCATTCATTCATCCTCATTTTATTTTTATTTTTTTAAATGTATTATGTATATTTTCAGCCTATCAGCTGCCATTTACTAATAAACCGTATATTATTATTATTATTATTATTATTATTAAACTAATGACATCAACCTTACCCTGAGTCCAGATGCAGAACTTGTGTGCTGCCAACAAGGATCAGATTAATCATTTGGCTTTTCACCTACGATAACTAGTTTTAGTTTTATTTATTTATTCTTTAATCAAAGTGAAAAATTTTATGTACTAATTACTTTGTATAAAATATGAGTTTAGGTTTGTGTACATTCCAGTGCTTTCAAGTTGTAGTTAAGCACATTAATGAAATACCAAGAAATTAAATGCATCGTTACATACTTCATTTGCCAGCCAGAAAAAAAAAAGGGAATTTTGTAAGATATTGTGTTCCAAGTTAAGGACCCTGTGATGTAGTCAGAAAATTGGAGATAAATGGTGTGGTTAAATAAAGATATTGTATTATTAATATTTTTGTATTATTATTATCCTCTGATATACATACATATATACATACATATATACACATACATATATATATATATACATACATACATATATATATACATACATACAAATATCTTATCTCTCTCTCTCTCTTTCTCTCTCTCTCTCACTCTCTCTCTCTTTCTTTCTCTCTTTCTCTGGTTTGTTTACAGATACATTTCTCTTGTACTGTGAAAGACAACAACAACAACAACAACAACCCATCTGCACATTTACAGCTAAAGCTACTGTATATCACAAACCACATCACATGCAAATATCAACCAAGATGGATTAATTTGAGAACTGTAAATGCAAAATTCTCCATAAAAAAAAAAGAATGATTTTCATTGGTTGCTTATACACCAATATTGATATATAATGTGCATCAGCAATTTTGTTAGTATGTAAATAAACACTACAAACTGGTGTACAAAAGTGTGACACATTATATTACAAGATCATTGATGTTGACAAATTGGAGTACAGTATTGTATTTTACACTGTATCCTCCAAACTACTTTATGCCACAACACAGAACAACTTCACAACAAGTATTGCTCTCTGTCACAATAAACTCCAAGCTGATAACAGCATAAATCCCTTAGCTGCCTTTTTTTTTTTTCAATATACTTTGTCTATTCATTGAAAGTTGGTGAAATGTGAATTGAGACAAATCTTGATGGAACATTTAACTCTATCAACATACACAACTATTTGTAAGGCCCATAAGTATGTAATACAAAAGGAAATGTACATTTTCCTTTTGTATTACATACTTATGATTCCTACAAACAACTATGGACATTAATATACTTACAGTTTCATCAATAGTTGTAGTACGGTATTTCACATTTGTTTCTTGAATTTGGTGCACTAAATTGAACTACTAGCAGAAATGACTATAACGTCACTATTACTAACACATCATGACCTTTGAAGAGGTATAGAAGCATGTACTAATGGAAGCTATATACAACTAAAGTAACAGTAACAGACTAGCTATACAATGACTGACATGACGGCTCCACCAGACACCCAAGTCAACCCAAACCTTCATACCGGAAGCCATATACAACTAAAGTAACAGTAACAGACTAGCTATGCAATGACTGACATGACGGCTCCACCAGACACCCAAGTCAACCCAAACCTTCATACCGGAAGCTATATACAACTAAAGTAACAGTAACAGACTAGCTATGCAATGACTGACATGACGGCTCCACCAGACACCCAAGTCAACCCAAACCTTCATACCGGAAGCTATATACAACTAAAGTAACAGTAACAGACTAGCTATGCAATGACTGACATGACGGCTCCACCAGACACCCAAGTCAACCCAAACCTTCATACCGGAAGCTATATACAACTAAAGTAACAGTAACAGACTAGCTATGCAATGACTGACATGACGGCTCCACCAGACACCCAAGTCAACCCAAACCTTCATACCGGTTACCATTGTCATAATCTGAACCATTATTTTCCTTACATACAGTATGACCCAATATGAGAAGGTCAGGTGCAACTTCATCCGAGTGACTGATAAACATTCCCTTCCTCAAAAAAAGGTTTAAAGTTTACTATAATATTACATACAGCCTTATTCATTCATTAATATAATACACTTGGATCATATTTGTTAGTTAATGAATGTGTCTTTCTATAGGTGACTTTACATGCATAAAGGGAACTACAAGACAAAGCATTGTATATCATATCACAATCAGAAGATGGAAGTGAAGAGAAGATGACTAGAGACTTCATTATCATTATCATTCATTATCATATTTATCATATAGCATACACTTTACTCATGAACAATTTATCATGCAAATAAATAAAATAAATAAACTTTTGAAACATCAGACTATATTTGCATTGTAGTTCCCTACTGCAAAAAAAAAATGATGATCATTGGTACAACCAAAGAATGGCTCAGTACAAAGTTTTTAACATCAAACTTTTACAGCAGAGGAGCAAATTAACATTCATGCCAACAAATAATGGTTTAAAATTCCTAAACAAAACAAATTCTCAAATGGAAATATATTCCCAATTGAAAAAAAGTAAGATTTCCAAAGAAAGTATCTGCCCAAATTTGCCTTCCTGTTTCTATATGGCCACAACCATGACTGTACCACACATTATAAAATAACAAGTCCAGTAACAACAACACATTCCTCAGCTAATAACATCAACACATACATAACATACACCACTGCTACATGCTTGACAACCCTAAGGACCTCACTGAACTTGCATTTATGTACAGATTGGAAATGCAAAGTACTGTACTGTAGCCTCTAATTACATTGACAAATTTCAAGCCCCCATAGATAGACCAATAATGTGACGAATGTGTTTTGTACCACAATGTATTATGAAAAATATAAGTAAACAAAAATAATAATGAAAAAACAATAAATGGTTTTCACGCAAGCCTTGTCCGGCAAAATATCAGAGCAGTAAACACTGTAATACCTATCATAATTAAGTTTTCCCAATTCCCTTAAAAGATTTGTTGATATAATATATTCTACTTTATATATCAATAAGATAGAGCTATTTGGCACAACGTTTTTGGATAACCGTGATCAACTGCACTAAATATCAATATAATGGCTTGTAATAACTATGAAATGCTAATAATTAATCCTATTGCCCTTGTAAGCAATAATATACATGATTACCAAATGTGAGCACCAACAAGGTACTGGTAGAATCATCTCTCCCAACAGCATTCGATACATTAACATGATAGGAATATACTCTACTGCCCAAAGTAATATAATTCACCACCTCGTGTGAACCAACAACCAAAACTAAACACAACCACCACCACCACCAGAGGAACAAGAAACATCCACATTACACTCATAAAATGTATTGTAACACTATTCCTAGGCCTTCCCCACCTCCACTGTCCCTCCTCCTCCATCCATTACGTGTGCATTTCAGATATTCTTCTATTCTTTGGTCGAGTTATTTACTCACACTACACCTTCCTAATTTGTCAGTGTTTCTTCCGTCACTACACACACCTTCTAGCAAATCCATCCCTACTGTCCTCACACTTTTATCGTATTATTTTCATGCCACATCAAAGTTCCACAACCATATGATAGTGTGGGAACCAGCATCCCCACATAACATAACATAACA
This sequence comes from Petrolisthes manimaculis, assembly GCA_034508575.1. NCBI lineage: Eukaryota > Metazoa > Arthropoda > Malacostraca > Decapoda > Porcellanidae > Petrolisthes > Petrolisthes manimaculis. Next base: position 82,012 of record JAWZYT010002029.1, on the reverse strand, counting down.
TAACTCTTATTTACTTTAACCCGTGTTTCATTGCATCACCGACTTTCCTCCCTCCAGTTATTATAATAAAAATAAGCTTAATTATGAGTGCCTGAAAATGATCTCAAACACTTTATCATACTTTCTGCAATATTTATGTAAATATTACAAATCAATCATCCCACCCTTACATCACTGAGTTTGAACTAATACGAATTATGTTTATGCTCATTGCCATATGAAGTTAAAAACAGAAATCTTCAAGGAAAAACACAAAAATGGGCAATGGTGCTTCAGATGACAGAAAACTATCTCCCCATTTGTTATTTGAAACAAGGAAAATAAAATAAATTCAATTTGATAAAATTACTGGAGCAGACCAAGCCACGGGTACAGTTAACAGACCAGTACAACCCAACTTGAGAGGCTACGAATAAAGAGATATAATATATGTTTCTAGCCTATGAAAGGAAGGGGTACCCACAAAATACACCATGATTTCTGGATAACCCAACATCTAGTGAATATCAAATATATACAGGTACAGTACATAAGAGAGCAGTGTTATAGTTGTATCGACACTAACCAGGAACAATTGAGTATATTCACATAAAGCCTTTGGGAAGTATCTCTTTCATTAGACATTGATAAATAAACATTAAAAATATGATCAAAGTTACAAGTCATTACAAGCCATTATATAAACGAAACTACGAGACAGCATTCAGTCACATACATACACACACACACACACACACACACACTATCCTACCAGACACCCTATCCACGAGAGGGCGATTGAAAATATATTGGCTCCAAGAAGCCCTATCTTGCATCTCTACTCCACTCATACCACACATATACAACTAATTATAGTATATGTTTTTATTATCCCCTCCATCCTTATTCACATTAAGTTTTTTAATGTACTGTTGTTCTGATCTTAACACAACAACACTATCATTTTGGATTTACTGGTACCGTAATGAAAAAATTCACATACAGTTTCCCTATAATTTATCACAGTGAAGTACTTTGCTAAACTTAGAGGAAAGTCATCAGGCTTGTTGATTCCATTACCAAGCTAAAAATAAGGTTTCTACTTTTTGTTTCTGTCTTTTTATAACCTTCTCAATATACTGTATTTGTTTTCTTGTCAATCATTCTTTATACAAAACCTTTTCCTCCTTTCAATAAGATTAAAAAATTATCTATACTCTTTCAAACTTGCTCACTGTATGTTTTTCCTTCTAGTATTTGTTTAATAATATAAGTTACGATCAAAGATAGCAATGTTCTCTATCAGCAGTATTATATTATATCTGTAAAGCCTTCCTCTGTGTTGTGTCATGAGCTGATGAATGAGAGACAGTTTGTAGTTCCATACATTATTAACACAAACATTAAGTTCTTCACAGGTTGAGACAGTTTGTAGTTCCATACATTATTAACACAAACATTAAGTTCTTCACAGGTTTTATATTACCAGGATTGTAGACAGGGAACATGACTATAAACTGTGTCTATCATGTCATCAGCTCAAGACTCTATGTATCTACTATCTTGTATATTTGTATATTTCCAGCTTATGCTATTCCTATGTCCTGTGTTCTATCTCATCATCAGTTAAGTATTCTCTACCTATCTATCTTTGTTATAGTCTTGTTACGTACCAAAATTTTACCACACAAGGTATATAAAAAAATTATGAGGAAGAAAAATAATAATAAAAACTCTATAATCCTGTTCTGGACAACAAATGTGATTGAAAAATTAACTTTAGGAAGTCAAAACATTATTGAATTCTAATTCATGTTACAGTAATCCCAATTAATTAATTGCTCTTGCCCATTGTTAATGTGTAGTAGTAGTTAAAGCATCGTATGTTCTAGTGTTTAATTTTAGGTGTTTCATATTAGTGGAAGTTGGAATGGAAAGTGACTATGGCACTGATTTACATCAGTCAATATAGCAAGTGTTTCTGACAAAGTCATCTTGAGATGAGTGACAAATTCTGTGTCTGTTGAGTGTTGTATGTTGTGTCATGTGTTTCTCCTACCATTATTATTACCAATTCTCTTTGGCATGCTTGGTGGGAAAGTTCAACGGAACTGAACTGATAGAATCTTCCCTTATATTCATGGAATTTATAATGACCATTCAAATTAAAAGGTTAGAATTATATTCCATGATATTTTCATAAAGGAAAATGCAAAAGGTTATCACACAGAAAGTAAGCGTTTCACCGAACTGATTAGTATGGAACTAAAAATGCAAATAACCTTTTTGGAGAAGCTTAGCATGGGCTACATTGGTCAAAATGCTGCACAACTTTCTCCTGCTTTAAGGAAAGTCCACAAGTTTATGCATCAGCCAAAATATTTCTTATTTCACAATTATTACAAGAAAATGAATATTTAGGGTGTAATGCTTTCTCATCATTAGCAGGTAAATGAAAGCTTAAAAAAAAATAAAAAAAATACACAATTCCTACAGATTGGATGGATATTACTTGCTACACTTTATGTTTATCAAAAGTTATTATACTGGTAATTCATATGTGCAGAAGATGTTGATGACCTCAATTTTCACCTGGAAGACACAACTGTTGCTGGGCTTTGTTGAGAGGAAACAGAACTTTAGGTCATATACTTCCAGCTTTTCTATTTTGGCTAATAATTTATCTTGCTAGACACCCAGTTCAAAATGCACCAAAATAATTAAAATCCATCAAATGCTGTCTGAATTATGAAGCAAAGTATGAGGTAATAATTTGACATTGAAAATATAGCGATAAGAAAACACCAGAGAAAATTGAGTTTCAACATTTGCTATGACACACCAGTGGTATCTAATTACTATGACACACCAGTGGTATCTGATTACTATCACACATGTTACAAAACTTCCAAACTCTGTTCAGAACAACTTAATACCTACAAAAATCCCAGATGCTGCCCTAATAACTTTTGAATAAGAAGCATCCACTGGTAAACTTATATCCTCACTTATACCAGGCTATGCACAGTAATTACATCACTTCACAGCCTTGCCACCTTCTCTCCACCTCCCTCCCTTCTCTCCACACACACACACCTTCTCTCCACCTCCCCTTCTCTCCACCTTCTCTCCACCTCCACACACACACACACACATAGCCCATATTTTTAACAGACGTTTTGATATGGGATTGAACTCCAGTCCTTGACAGTCTGGTCTTACACAGCCACAGTCCATTACACTACCCACTCTGCCACGCCACCCCCACCCATATGACTTGGTGAGGCTCCTAATATATTTACAATGTTCAGTCTGGTATAAATATGATTCCAAGTTCCATCAGTGGTATATCTTTTTCAGCCATTTTAAGACGAGCAGATGGGTCAAAAATTGTAGCTACAACTGCCCACATCCCAAACTGATACACCTTAATGTCTGTGAAGGCATAGGAAAACATTTGGGCAACAAACTTTTGTACAATATTCTGAGTGTATACAGATCATCCTCATTATACAATCTACCATTTTCTGATTTTTATCTAAGCTGACTTTCAGATGTTGAGACCTATTTTAATGATACTATTTGTTCTCCGCATACACAATTCAGGACCCACACCCAATTAAATTTCAATGAATACAAAAATAAGTAAAATACTATTCCTTCACATAAACATTAAGGCGAGTGAGTCGAGTCGGTCTCGTGTGAACAACAGTACCCGACCTTCTGTCACCCACGTCCCGACTTGCACCCTAATCTGTCTGCTACGTACTTAGACAACAAAGTAGACTATTCCACCTACCATGTTATTGTAATTGCCGCGTCCTTGGTAGCTCCCTCCTCCACCGCTGCCACCGCGATTATTGTAGTTGCCACGCCCTCGTCCTGGAGAGAGAAATTAAAAGTTAAAACATCTTTAGGGGATACTCTCTTTTCTGTAAATTGGTGGGCTATTGATTCCTCCTAAGTATGCCAGAAAACAGACTACTTTGGTATTACTAATAGGGCATCTGTTTCCTGGCCTAGTTTGGAGAAATCAGTAGCCCATCAATTACCCATTTTGAGCAAACCCGAGTACAGTTCTCTCTCGCACGCCTCGTTCTTTACTCGTCACTCGCGATGATTCACTGATTTTACACACACCTCACTTTGTATACATTATTTTTGTCACATATGCCAGGCTAATTAATGACTATTTTACACCATTCATACTTCACTTGTTACTTTGTCTGATTATATTCCATGCTAAGTTTTCTCATTCACATCTTTAAATATTTATCCCACATACCACACACATATAAAAATCCTCCATAATTCACTGCATTATTTTTCTCACTAGCTTTACTTTCACTTTTGATCTGCCTCACACACCATAATTATAAATCAACAAGAACACTCACACAGCACAAAAATATATACAGTTAAACCTCGTTATTTCGGACCCCGTTATTTTGGATTTCGGTTATTTCGGACACAATCCGCTGGAGATTATTTTTTGTCTGAATTTTGGTTTCGCTATTTTTTCCTATTATATTTTTTACATTATACAGTAGGTATATTATTTACACATCATTACATACCTATTTATGTATATATACAGTTGACTCTCGAATAAATCCGAGGAGTTCTTATACAAAACGAGTGAAATCATAATGAACTTGTCAGGAAATTATATCACTCATCTGTGAAGCGTGGGTGTGTGTTGTCACCACTTCTCCCGCACTCCTTCCCCCCCCCCTATCCTCGGTCTCGATTCACCCTATAGCTCAAGGTCAAGGGAATATAGGCCTAACCTGCCCTGTCAACTTGTGTGACTATCTCGTTTTTAGTAATAACGAGTTAACCACTAGCTTCAACAGTCATGCCAGGTGGTGCATTTACAAAACAGAAGGCCATATCCTTCCATAGAAAGAAGGAAGATGTTTCTCGAATATCCAAGGAAACACCAGAGTACAGTATGGCTAATAAAATGTAAACAATCGATATCCCGTTATTTTCCCCCTTCCCCCTACCACCTACCACCTAGACCACTACCACGCATGCGTGATTTGTTATCTTTACAAGCGCGGGTTGGAGACTTGGAGTGGTTGTGTATCACTACATCATTCTTGTTTTTATTAAACAGTATTAAATAGCTACTCTGATACGTCCCACTATACGATCACGGCAAGAAATAAACTCATCTCTTCACCACACAAGGTAAATAACATTTAGGTATATTATTTACACATCACTACATACCTATTTATGTAGATATATCTGTATTTTGTGTTAATTTTTGTACAAACACGTTTTTTTTTTTTTTTTTTTCCGTACCCCTCGTAAAAATTCGTCGCAATTACGGTCAAACCGCAAATACGGACAACCTCTCCCCCCTATTAGTCCGAAATAACGAGGTTCAACTGTACTCTGCCCCAGTCCCCATTATTATTTTAAAAATTTAATTTACTTGTCAATTTCCCTCCACTTTCAAGCCCTACCCTCTTTGCAAATAATCAGAAGTAAAGGCAACCTAGAAATCATAACATTACACAGTACAATCAATACAGTAATATCATGAGATACAGAAGAACAAAGTAAAGTATACTCAATCTGCTAAATTCATGCATGTATGTGTTAATCTGTATATGGAGACAAAATAGGATTATAATGACTGCAGTTATTGGTCCATCATCTACATAAAATGGCATGAATATTCTTTTGTGAATTTTGACGGGCTACGGTCTGCCCCAGTTTACATTAGGTTAGGTTAGCTTTGGTCATTATGATTACATTTTCACTTATTATTATTATTTCTTTTAATTACTTTACTTTTCAATTTCCCTCCACTTTCAAGTCCTGCTCTCTCTGTATGGGATATCAAGCAAGTGTTGTCACAGAACACACATTCTGACTATAACATGAACTATACCATTTCCTGATTATTTTAAGTTAGTATAATTTAGTGCAGATTAGTTTGCTAAATCTGACCTTTTTTCATAGTTCGTCCAATAATTTTCCTTTGCCTGACAGTTCCTACCTACAGGTAATGACTTAACTATATTCTTTTCTTTACTGTACATACCTTTGCATCTTGATGTGTTTCATGGCTGGATGACGGAGCTCTTCAAAGAACCCTACAATCATAAAGATATCTACTCTTGGTAAATTTCTGGCATCAGCTTTACTGAAGCCTGGAAGAAGTTGACCAACCTTGCCAAGTGACTTGCCCTGTAAATTGTTGTCAAACATCAGTCAACTGTATTATCTAAGATTCACAATATGTCAAAAAGCATTTATGTATGAATATTTACACTATCTGAGAATATATAGCGCATCATTCAAAGACCCATCCTGGAGCATAAGTTTTAAAGTATTGTACTCTATACAGCAGTTCAAGTTAGAGGTTCCGCAGAGGGCTGCTCATGGCCAGCATAATATGTTATGTATGTCATGGCACAATTGTGGGTAACCTTCTTGGCTGTAACTCATCATCAACCTCAACCAATATTCCAGCAAAGATCTCGTGCAGGACGTCCTCAAAATGTGGATTTATACCATTAAGTTAAAGTATTTCAAGTATGTTTTGTTTAATTAGATTACAGTACACACGAACCATAAATAAATATATCACTTAATGTATCATTAGCTGGAAACTTAATATTGTACTTTCATCATCTCATGAATGGCATATATAGAAATCAGTAAGTATTTACCATTGTTTTTTAACTGATGATGCAGGAATTCAACTGGAATTTAGTTGACAGGGTCTCGCTGTTGTTGTTGTTGGCTATAATTTGTGAAGGTACCACAATATTCTTGTAAATGCTTAGGTATTCCAAAAATATACTAATTACAAGCATTATATCTTGTAAATAACATTTATGGTACTTCTCTGACCGATTTAAGAAGAAAGTAATATGCTTTGTTATGAAATAGATATTATTTATAGTGCATGCTGACTGACTCGGGCGAGCACTGGGAGGTGGTAAAGCTTCATACCCCTGGCGCCCGATTGTTCCAATAATGTGGTCGGAAAGAGGGCAAGGAAGGCTCAGAAACACCACTCAGAAAACCAAAACACGCGCGGGTGCTAATTCTCGGGGCTCGGGCGCGCGGTGGAGCGACTGAGAAAACGGCTGTTAGTTACCCCGGTTCCCGGTTAAATCCGGTTCCCTGTTAAATCCGCTGGCGATCACACGCAATCCTTCATTGCGTGTGAACGCCAGCGGATTTAATTTGGAAGTTGGTTAACGGAGTGATGGCCGAGTTATGATGTGCCGCCACCTTAACTCTCTCTCTCTCTCTCTCTCTCTCTCTCTCTCTCTCTCTCTCCAAGGGGGTGCTAGAGTAGGGGACAGGCCTGGGGGGGTTTCAGGGGGTGCGGGAATAAGGGGACATGCTTGGGGATTTAATTAAGGATGTGCGGGCGTAGGGGGGACATATAAATAATAATAATAATAATAATAATAATAATAATAACAATAATAATAATAGTTACTTGGCAACTCCACCACTGTCAACCTCACCACTCATTGACGCCTCGCTCGGGCCAAAACATAAATTACATATGTGTATTCCTCACATGATATCTTCGTAGCCAGTAGTCCTAGGCAGCTGTGGATAGTCTCATTGGAAAGAGGAAGAGTTGGTGCTTAAAATGAAACTAAATATAAGTTTCTAGGCATTGTAGTTTAGAGAGAAAGAGTGAATGTAATAGACCGACAGGGAGAGAGAGAGAAATGTGTGTGTACGCGTATGTAAGAGAGAGGAAATTTTTTTACGTATGTGTATTCCTCACATGATATCTTCGTAGCCAGTAGTCCTAGACAGCTGGGAATAGTCTCATTGGAAAGAGGAAGAGTTGCTGCTTAAAATGAAACTAAGTATAAGTTTCTAGGCATTGTAGTTTACACGTAGACAGTGAGTGAAGTAAAGAGGTTGGTGGGAGGAATGTGTGTGTGTGTGTGTACGGTAGGTTTGTGTGCGTGTACGGTGTCTGTGTGTGTGCGTACGGTAGGTGTGTGTGTGTACGGTGTGTGTGTGTGTGTGTTAATATTATAGCTCTATATGAGTCTTATAGATGTTATATAGTTTGTATAACCTTATAATATAATAATAAACACAAATATCAGAGTTTACACACTCGTATACATACACACAATCACACACAAAGATACATACATAGATACACACACAAATACATCCATAATACAGTACATACACACATACAGACATAACACATACATACATACAGACATACATACATAAATACACACTCGTATATGTCTCGTTTATTTATAATTTGGTGGAAAAGTGAATGTGAAATTTACGTAAATCAAATTAAGTCTATCTTTTAAATTCTTTTTCCTATTCTCCTTCCTAACCTTCCTATTCTCCTTTGGCTAGGAGGATGGGAAGGGATGGATAGAGGATGGGAAGGGATGGATAGAGGATGGGAAGGGATGGATAGAGGATGGGAAGGGATGGATAGAGGATGGGAAGGGATGGATAGAGGATGGGAAGGGATGGATAGAGGATGGGAAGGGATGGATAGAGGATGGGAAGGGATGGATAGAGGATGGGAAGGGATGAAGAAGGATGGGAAGGTTGGTAGAAAAATGAGAAGACTTGATAAATTAAAGGATTAACTTAAATGTTTTTATTATTAAATACGATAATGTAAACACGACACAGATAAATGTGAGGTTAACGTTGGGAGGAGAATAGGGGACAGGCTTTGGGGGGGTTAGGGGGGTGCGGGAGTAGGGGGACAGGCTTGGGGTGGGGGGTAGAAAACCTGTCCCCTATTCCCGCACCCCCCCAAGCCTGTCCCCTATTCCCGCACCCCACAAAACCCCCCCAAACATGACACAGATAAATGTGAGAGGTGGTATTAGGTACTGGTGTGTGTGTGTGTGTTTGTGTGTACTGGTGTGTGTGTGTGTGGGTACTGGTGTGTTGGTGTGTGTGTGTGTGTGTGTGTGTGTACTGGTGTGTGTGTGTGTGTGTGTGGTGGTGTGTGGATGGTTGGCTGTGTCGGTGTATGGATGGTTGGCTGTGTGTGTGTGTGTGTGTGTGGTAAGGTGTAAGGTCCCCACCACTCACTGACGCCTCGCCCGGGCCAAAAAATAAATTACATATGTGTATTCCTCACATGATATCTTTGTAGCCAGTAGACCTAGACAGCTGGGGATAGTCTCATTGGAAAGAGGAAGAGTTTCTGCTTAAAATGAAACTAAGTATAAGTTTCTAGGTATTGTAGTTTAGAGAGAAAGAGTGAATGTAATAGACCGACAAAGAGAGAAATGTGTGTGTACTCGTAGAGAAATGTGTGTGTACGCGTATGTTAGAGAGAGGGATGAAAGTTACATATGTGTATTCCTCACGTGATATCTTTGTAGCCAGTAGTCCTAGACAGCTGGGAATAGTCTCATTGGAAAGAGAAAGAGTTTCTGCTTAAAATAAAACTAAGTATAAGTTTCTAGGAATTATAGTTTACACGTAAGTAGTGAGTGAAGTAGAGAGACCGATAGAGAGAAATGTGTGTGTACGCGTATGTAAGAGAGAGGAAAAATAATTACATATGTGTATTCCTCACATGATATCTTTGTAACCAGTAGTCCTAGACAGCTGGGAATAGTCTCATTGGAAAGAGGAAGAGTTGCTGCTTAGAATGAAACTAAGTATAAGTTTCTAGGCATTGTAGTTTACACGTAGACAGTGAGTGAAGTAAAGAGGTTGGTGGGAGGAATGTGTGTGTGTGTGTGTACGGTAGGTTTGTGTGCGTGTACGGGGAGTGTGTGTGTGTACGGTAGGTTTGTGTGCGTGTACGGGGAGTGTGTGTGTGTACGGTGTCTATGTGTGTACGGTAGGGGTGTGTAGGTATGTATGTGTGTAAACTATGATATTTGAGTTTGTTATTGTATTATAAAGGTGTCTTCTATTTATGCCACTTGATCAACCCGGGTTGGCGGGAAAAACCCGGGTTGGCAACCTGGGTTGGCGGGAAAAACCCGGGTTGTCAACCTGGGTTGGTGATAAAGACCCGGGTTGTCTGGTGTAAATAGAACCCACCCACCACCAACCCGGGTTGATGTTCCTTTGTTTATAAACATTAATAAACATTTCCCTCCAATGTTACGGATTAGGGAACTCACTCAGGAAACTTCAAAATAATATTGCCTTTATGTATTTTGTAGATAATGTCTCGTGTTTACCAGTGTTTGTTTTTGGTGCGTCAGCCTGCCAGCCTGGTGCCAGCCTGCAGCCAGCCTGCTGAACGCAGCCCTAGTAAGTACACATGCACCTCTCAAGTTAACTCGTTATGTTTGGGTTAATCGGCGGCGGCGGCGGCGGCGGCGGCGGCGTGGTGACGGCGGCGGTGTGGTGGTGGCGGCGGCGGTGTGGTGGCGGCGGCGGTGTGGTGGCGGCGGCGGCGGCTACGACGACGATAGAATTTTTTTTTTAAATAATTAATTAATAAAAAAAATATACAAATAATTTATTAAAAAATAATAATAATAACTAATTATTAAAAATAAATAAATAAATAAATGACGACGACGATAATAATTAATAATAATAATAATAAAAAAAAAAATTATTAAACAAAAAAATATTAATTAAAAAAATAAAATAATAATAATAATAATAATAATAATGATAATATTTTTTTTTATATATATTTTTTTTATTAATTAACTTTTTTTTTTTTATATTAATTTTTTTTCGTCATAACGAGTTAACTTGAAAGGTGCATGTGTACTTACTAGGTGTGTATGTGTGTATGTATGTATGTAACTCCAACATGACAAGTTTTTCAGAAACCAAAATTTTGACCGACTCAAAATGTCAAAAATCCATATACGTCAATTTTGAGTAATGGATATGAGAGGGGGGATAATTTTGAAGTGTGAAGGTAGAGTTTATTAATTGACACAGAATTCCGTTTTTAATTTTGATTTATAACGAAAATATTTTGACCTATGAGCGTTTTTTTGGATTAAAATTTTCAACTCAAAAAACGTTTATAACTCGAAAAATATAAACAATAGAATAAATATGAAAAAGTTAGTTTTACCTAATGTTATATTCTCCCTTCTCACCAAATTTCATCAAAATCCATATATATTTACCCACTCAAAATTTGACTCAAAAATTTTGGATACAAATTTGCATATATTTCGAAAACGGTGAATCTGAGAGCAAAACGGGGCAAATTTCTCCCCCCCCCCCTTGGAGCTACACCCCCCCTCAAAATTATCCCCCCTCTCATATCCATTACTCAAAATTAACATATATGGATTTTTGAAATTTTGAGTCTGTCAAAATTTTGGTTTCTCGAAAAGGACTGAGAAAGTGTGTGTGTGCAGAGAGAGAGAGAGAGAGAGAGAGAGAGAGAGAGAGAGAGAGAGAGAGAGAGAGAGTTTTAGTATGTGGCTGGAGAGTGGATATAGTAGTAGTAGTAGTAGTTTATTGACAAAGTAGCAATACAAAGTAATGAGATATACATTTTATCTATTCTACTTCGTCCAAATTGAATTAATGAATCATAATTAGTAGAGAACCGTTAACTCATTAGTAATTATTAGACAAATTATATGTTCATCTTAAGAAATTTTTCATTTAAGTATATACAAAATAAATACAAGGCACGTTGAAATGATACATTTGATACATATTTAAACATGAAATTACAGGAACTTAGAGATATCTTATTAGTATATATTACTTGTATTTAACACATATAAATGTTTCCCATATCTTTTAATTGTAAAATTTATAAAGCTTCAGAACTGCATATATATAGTTACATAATTCTTCCAGATGGTTGCTATCAGTGAACAATGCTTCTAGACTACCATATGTAAGGTGTGGGTGGTCATTCCTTTGTTATGTACTGAGTGGGCAGTGTAACAGTACATGTTCTTCTGTCTGTATGTGTGTGTCATCACAGGGACACACACGTTGGTCACGGGGGGTTCGACTCCACCTCCCTACTTCAATTCGGAGACTGTGTGACATGAGACGTAGTCTAGTGAAAGCTTCACGTTTGTAGTCTGGTATATAATTATTGTGTACTTTTATAGACCGGGTGAACTATTAATGATGGGTTCATAAGTGTTATAATTATATGTTGTCAGTTTAGTGGCACCTAAAGCTTTTCCTCTCACCATTTCCTTAACATGATCGAGTCCATTAGAGTTACTGTTCCTTAATCTTGCTTGTTCCATAAACCGATTGCCTGGAGTGTTTTCTTCCCTACATAAGTTGTATATGTAATGAAATGGTATGTCTTTGTCCATCTGATTAGTTTGTATTATAAATTTGTACCTTCTGTCAACTACTAGATTCTTTACAGGTTTTATTCCAGCTTCTATCATACAGAGATTTACACTAGTGTTTTTCCTAACTCCCATTAAACATTTTATCAACTTATTATACTGTTTTTCTAAATTTTTTAAGTTATTGCTGAGCCATGATTCACAACTATACAATAAGGCACTTGTTACGGCAGCATCAAACACTTTCTTTTTATAGATAAAAGGCATTAGAGTGTTACTGGCACAAAATATGGCAAACTTATGTACCCCACCACTGTTCAAACTCTGTCTATCATATTCGTCACCGTTGATTACAAAGAACTTGGTTTTCTTCTCATTGATTATCATTCCACTTTCTTTACAAAATTCCGAAACAGTAGCTAGTTTTTTCAAACACATTTCTCTGGAGGTGGCAAGTACTACAGCATCATCCATTAGTAATAAAACATTTTATCTATCTATCTATATATATATATATATATATATATATATATATATATATATATATATATATATGATTCGAAGCTCCACACTCTGGTCAGAAATTATGTATCACGAGTGTATAGTCTAGGCACTCTAGTGTATAGTCTAGTGTATAGTGTATAGTGTATAGTGTATAGTGTATAGTGTATAGTGTATAGTCTAGTTCACACACTGTATCATACTCCGTGGGGTGTGTGGGAATAGGGGGACAGGCTTGGGGGGTTTAGGGGGGTGCAGGAATAGGGGGACAGGCTTTCTATCCACCCCAAGCCTGTCCCCCTATTCCCACCCACCCCCAGAATAGCTTGGAGGAATAATTATCTCCTAAAATGACTAATGTTTACCCTTCCCTTAAAGAGTCACAACCACCACTTAATTAAACACACACACACACACACACAACCCCGTGATCGTGTATATAATGTCTGTATGTGTGTGTGTGTGTGTATGTCTGTATGTGTGTGTGTGTGTGTGTATGTGTGTCTGTATGTGTGTGTGTGTGTGTATATAATATGAACCTTTTCGTGGCTTCTGATTCCTCCTCACTACGCCACCAAACAAGTGGTGTCCCTTTATTGCTGCACCCCCCAGTCCCCCCCAAGCCTGTCCCCTTATTGCCGCACCCCCCAGTCCCCCCCAAGCCTGTCCCCTTATTGCCGCACCCCCCAGTCCCCCCCCAAACAAGCTCCTTCTATATAAGTTGTGTTTTCGTGGTACTATTTGAAGCACTCGCTAACCTCCAATTATCTCACTAATTACCGTTTTACACAAAATCTATAAAAGATACGTTGATGAAATTTATATGATAGATGCATCACCTATCTCTGCATATAGGGTCAAAAAATTATTAATCTAGGTTTAAAACTAAGGTTAGGAGAACTAGAAATGTTAACTCATAATTTACGCACATCGACAACCTCTCCCAACTCTCCTCTCGTGTCTCGGTGTGTGTGTGTGTATGTCTGTGTGTGTGTGTGTGTGTGTGTCGGTGAGGGAGTAATCTAGTCGGTGGTTAGTTCAGTTTACCTCCGACCATCACAGTGTTAACAGAACCTCAACCAGGATTAAGTATTGGATTATTTATTATTTATTTATTATTATTTATTATTTATTATTATTTATTATTTAGTGAATTAATTATGGCCTAATTTATTTAATTTTGGGTTTGTTGAAGTGATATATTTATTGAATTAATTACGGCTTAATCTAATTTAATTTTGGGTTTATTCGTATTCAAACTTCAATCAGGATTAAGTAGAGATTATTTATTTATTGAAGGGATATATTTATTGAATTAATTGTGGCGTAATTTATTTAATTTTGGGTTTATTAGTGATATATTTATTGAAGTGATATATTTATTGAATTAATTACGGCTTAACCCCTAAAGGACCGGGGATAGTGAAATTACTGTGCCTCCCACAGGCTGGACCAGGGGTTGAGCGAAAAACACGTAAAATAGCCTGTGTTTGCATGCTCTGTACTCCTAACCTACAACGAACGAGTGAATTATTTTAGTGCCATGAGAACGAGCAACTCTTCCTCTTTCGATTGGTACCAATGGGAAGTCTGTAAGTTTAATGGTTACAGAATTACGACGAGTTGAATGAGGTACTGTCACCGTAAGTTGAGCGGTAGTGTTTGTGTGGGTGTGGTGACCGTAGCGAGGTAGTAGAAAATGGGGGTAGGCCGTGACATAACAAGATCAATAATTCCTCAACTTTACCCTAGAAAAGGCAGTGTGTGTGTACTCCGTCTGAGCAGCCCATCCTACCATAAACCAGTGTAGCCAACGTCTGGAGTAAAAAAATTTGGGGAAAATTCCTTAACCTTGGGAAATTTTAGCAATCCGGGCTCGGTCCTTTAGGGGTTAATCTAATTTAATTTTGGGTTTATTGAAGTGATATATTTATTGAATTAATTATGGCCTAATTTATTTAATTTTGGGTTAATTAGTGATATATTTATTGAATTAATTGTGGCGTAATTTATTTAATTTTGGGTTTATTGAAGTGATATATTTATTGAATTAATTGTGGCCTAATTTATTTAATTTTGGGTTTATTCGTGTTAAAAGTGTTTACGAATATTTCCTCTAACTAATATATATATATATATAATTAATATATAATTACTAACTTCACTCTCCATAAAATACCAGCATTTTTACGGGTAAATTACTTAGAAAATTAGTTAAGTGAGGTGTAGGGTAAAAAAAAAAAAAAAAAAAAAAATACGAGATATTTTCGTTGGTGGAAAAATATTTGTGTTAAAATTAATATTAGGAATAATTGTAATCTATGTGGCTGAGGCTAAAGATAATATATAGGAATGTTAAATATAGTAGTTAATCCTTAAATATAACTAGAGAATACACCTGGGAGAAAGAAATTGTTGAAATGGTTAAATATATAGGTTTTTAGGGGACTAGTTTTTTTCACGAGACGTGTGTGTGTGTGTGTGTGTGTGTGTGTGTGTGTACGTGTGTGTGTATGTTGGTGGATATTTATTTCTCTCTCTCTCTCTCTCTCTGTAAACACACACACACACACACACACACTCTCTAACATTATCGGTGATTGGCTGTGTGTGTGTGTGTGTACGTGTACGTGTGTGTGTGTGTTGGTGGATATTTATTTCTCTCTCTCTCTCTCTCTCTCTCTCTCTCTCTCTCTCTCTCTCTCTAAACACACACACACACACACACACACTCTAACATTATCGGTGATTGGCTGTGTGTGTGTGTGTGTGTGTACATGTGTGTGTGTGTGTTGGTGGATATTTATCTCTCTCTCTCTCTCTAAACACACACACACACACACACACACACACACACACACACACTAACATTATCGGTGATTGGCTGTGTGTGTGTGTGTGTGTGTACGTGTGTGTGTGTGTTGGTGGATATTTATTTTTCTCTCTCTCTCTCTCTCTCTCTCTCTCTCTCTCTCTCTCTCTCTCTCTCTCTGTAAACACACACACACACACACTAACATTATCGGTGATTGGCTGAAACCGAATGATAATTATATTTGAAGCACTCGCTAACCTCCAATTATCTCACTACATCACATCACAGGTAATTACCGTTTTACACAAAATCTATAAGAGTTACGTTGATGAAATTTATAGGATAGATGCATCACCTATCCCTGCATATAGGGTCAAAAAATGATTAATCTAGGTACAAAACTAAGGTGTCATTCTAGGTGGGAGAGGTGAAGAGAGAGGTGCTTCAAGAGTCCAGTAGTATAGTCCTACCACCACCTAGGCCTGGCTGGTGTTGTTGTATAGGCCTACTGTAACTATTAACCAGTTGTTGGTGAGTATATAATTATATTTCATAATGTTTATCTTGTAATAATAATAATAATAATAATAATAATAATAATAATAATAATAATAATATTCTGTTATCATTTAGTTGCCGTAATTAATCATTTAATTACTGTAATTAATCATTTAGGCATTATTAATATTAATTTGCGAAGTTATTAATTGTATTGTGAAATTGTGTGAAATTAATAATGTAAGTTTTTTTTTTTTTTTTTTTTTTTTTTAATTACATGTTTGTTCGCAGAAATGATCAACTTATGGCTGTACGATCATCACTACCACCATCATCACTACCACTACTACTACTACTACTACTACTACTACTACTACTACTACTACTACTACTACTACTACTACTACTACTACTACTACTACTACTACTACTACTACTACTACTACTACTACTACTACTACTACTACTACCATCACTACTACTACTACCATCACTACTACTACTACCATCACTACTACTACTACCATCACTACTACTACTACCACCACTACTACCACTACTACCATCACACACACACACACACACACACACACACACACACACACACCATCTAATTAATCAACAATAAGGTAATAATTATTTCCTTTTGTTTACACTGACAAATAAATGAATAAATAACTAAATAAATAATGAAATTAATAAATAAAGTAATAAATATTCACACACACACACACACACACACACACACACACACACACACACATACACACTTACAAGATAAATGAATAATGTATTATTTTTATTTTCAGATACCTGTACAAGAGAGAGAGAGAGAGAGAGAGAGAGAGAGAGAGAGACACATCATCACCCCTGTGTGTGTGTGTGTGTGTAGATGCGTGTGTGTGTATAGATGTGTATGTGTGTGTGTGTGTGTGTGTGTATAGATGTAGATGTGTGTGTGTGTGTGTGTGTGTGTGTGTATAGATGTGTGTGTGTAGTTTTATATATATAACTATAATATTAATAACACTAACCTATAACAATAACAATAACAATAACAATAATAATAATAATAATAATAACCAATAATAATAAAAATAACAATAACAATAACAATAACCAACAATAATAATAACAATAACAATAACAATAATAACAATAAACAATAACAATAACCAATAATAACAATAACCAATAATAATAACCAATAATAATAATAAACAACAATAACAATAACAATAACAATAAACAACAATAACAATAACAATAACCAACAATAACAATAACCAATAGTAACAAACAATAATAATAACTAACAATAACAATTAATAAACAATAACAATAACCAATAATAATAACAATAACAAATGTCAATATTTAATTAACTAATATTATTTCATTTATTTTTCTATGTGCAAAAAATATCCTTGGTTCACATTACAGCCGACGTCATTAAACGTGACGGTGTGGACGTCAATAACGGCTTGGCTTGATGGCCAGCTGAGGAATACCCTTGGTTCACATTACAGCCGACGTCATTAAACGTGACGGTGTGGACGTCAATATCGTAATTCGAACTGTTATGGTTTGTGTGTGTGTGTGTGTGTGTGTGTGTTTGTCCTGTAATTTATAACCATGCAGGATACATACATACATACACACACACTGTATATTTATTTATTTATATGCATTATTTTGTTTTATAAATTGATAATGGATAAAATAATAATTTAATTTGTGTTTATGTGTATATGTGTGTGTCTTATAACCCCTCAGTTCTACAGGTATACACACACACACACACACACACACACACTCGTGATACATACATACATACATACACACACACACACACACACACACACACAATGAACAATACCAGGTGATTCGAAGCTTTCTGCTCCTCACTAGCGACCTTCCTAGCATGGGAAACCCTCTCTCAGCGAAATCAGGGCAGAGCAGAGGCCGGAGCCCCCTCTAGTATAGCTCGCCAGGTCCCAGTGACATACAACCAGTCACAACAACTCACAACAACTCGCTCTTCTACTAATCATTTCAATTTTTATCCTGTTTTTTTTTTTTTGTTTTTTTTCTAACAAATGCTTACTTCGTGTTTTTTTTTATATATATATTTGTGTTTTTTTTTTCTAATTAATGATTCGTGTTTTTTTTTCATTATATTTTAGTGTTTTTTTTTGTTTTTTTTTTCATTATATATTCGTGTTTTTTTTTCATTATATATTCGTTTTTTTTTCTAACTAATGATTCGTTTTTTTTTATATATATATATATTAGTTTTTTTTTTCTAACTAATGATTCGTGTTTTATTTTCATTATATATTCGTTTTTTTTTTCTAATTAATGATTCGTGTTTTTTTTTATATATATATTCTTGTTTTTTTCTAACTAATGATTAGTGTTGTTTTTTTTCATTATATATTCGTGTTTTTTTTTCTTAATGATTCGTGTTTTTTTTATATAATTATATATTTGTTTTTTTTTAACTAATGATTCGTGTTTTTTTATATATATATATATATATATTCGTGTTTTTTTCTAACTAATAATTCGTTTTTTTTTCATATTTTCGTGTTTTTTCTAACTAATAATTCGTGTGTTTTTTTCATTATATTTTCGTGTGTTTTTCATTATATTTTCGTGTTTTATTTTTCATTATATATTCGTGTTTTTTTTTTCTAACTAATTATTCGTGTTTTTTTTTATATATAAAATTATATATTCATGTTTTTTTTTTTCTAACTAATGATTCGTGTTTTTTTTTATATAAAATTATATATTCATGTTTTTTTTTTCTAACTAATGATTCGTGTTTTTTTTTATATATATTCATATTTTATTAATATATATGTATTATTATTATATATGTATACTTTTTATGTATAGTATGTATTTATATTTTTGTGCATTTTGTATTTAAATATTATCGTATGTGTGTGTGTGTATGTTTGGAAATTCTCTATGTATTCCATATGTGCTCAACATTTATTTATACATACATACATTAATGTTGCTTGTTTTTATTTTTAATATATATATATATATATATATTTTTTTTTTTTACATTTTTTTTTTTTTTACAATTTTTTTTTTTTTTTTACAAACCAAAATATATTAACGTTCGTTTTCTTCTTTACAGATTGAGTATCAGCTAAGAAGAGGACGGTTGGTAAATATATCACTACATATACACACATATATACAAACTCCTTAGATAAACTTATTGTTATAACGTAATAATAATAATTAATAATAATTAATAATAATACAGATAATTACAACCTTAAATATATACAGGATCATACAGGTTGTATATTTAGTATAGATTGTAACTGTATTTAATTTGCATACATAAACTGATAATAATTAGATAGTAAATATAGAATTAGAGAGAGAGAGAGAGAGAGAGAGAGAGAGAGAGAGAGAGAGAGAGAGAGA
>JAWZYT010002029.1:30000-55000 GCA_034508575.1 Petrolisthes manimaculis | reverse complement strand
CTCAAACTTTGCAGGCGTTTTTCTGGAAATAATGGTTGGTGAACTTTGATATCAATAAACTCTGTTATTATAAACTATAGAAGGATCGTATGTATAGCATTCAAAAGCTCGTAAAAAGTTCTATAAATTCACCGTTGGGAATTTACAAAATCCATCTTTTTCGTATGGCTATTTTTTTTTTAATCGGAAAAATAACAAAAAAATGTTTGTATAACTTTCTATTTCTCAAACTTGCGACGGTGAAAGTTTAGATATACTTTCTGTGAGTTTATTCAATTGCACAGCAAGATGATTTAATTGGGATTGTAGAAGATAGAGTTTTAGTAATGATATAATTTAGGCCTAAAAAAAATCGTAACTTTAAAACCAGAAGACTGATTTTCAATTGTGAAGTACGTATCATTATTATTATTATTATCTTATACGTCACTCTGTATGTCCTTATAGCATGGATGGACTACGACAAGAGGACCCAAGCAAGAAGATGGAAACAAGAGGAAACAAGAGGAAACAAGAGGTGATTTACTTATTATAGATTGACTATATTTTATTTGGATATATGATGGTGATAATAATTAGACTGTGAATATAGGTATAGGTAGGTAGGGTATAGGTGTTAAATTATCTTATACGTCACTCTGTATTTCCTTACAGCATGTATGGACTACGACAAGAGCAACTACCCAACTACGACTACCCAAGCAAGAAGATGGAAACAAGAGGATGCAGACCACTACAGGTGATTTACTTATTATAGATTGACTGGGTATTACAGCATCAAGGCAATCTTTTGTTTACCTTCTCTTTATTTACTCAAGACATTTGTTTGGAATAGGTTGGTGTGGGAGAGACGTAATAATAATAATAATAATAATAATAATAATAATAATTAAAAAAAAAAAAAAAAAAAAAAAAAAGGGACATTGGTTTCACGAAAATCATTGACATAAATATCGAAAGTGTAGAAATGGTTACATAACAAACAGCCTTTGAGTAACTGCTTTTTTTTATTTAGTTAGTTTTCTCTAACGTGCAGAATGCAATCTCAAACTTTGCAGGCGTTTTTCTGGAAATAATGGTTGGTGAACTTTGATATCAATAAGCTCTGTTATTATAAACTATAGAAGGATCGTATGTATAGCATTCAAAAGCTCGTAAAAAGTTCTATAAATTCACCGTTGGGAATTTACAAAATCCATCGTTTTCGTATGGCTATTTTTTTTTAATCGGAAAAATAACAAAAAAATGTTTGTATAACTTTCTATTTCTCAAACTTGCGACGGTGAAAGTTTAGATATACTTTCTGTGAGTTTATTCAATTGCACAGCAAGATGATTTAATTGGGATTGTAGAAGATAGAGTTTTAGTAATGATATAATTTAGGCCTAAAAAAAATCGTAACTTTAAAACCAGAAGACTGATTTTCAATTGTGAAGTACGTATCATTATTATTATTATTATCTTATACGTCACTCTGTATGTCCTTATAGCATGTATGGACTACGACAAGAGGACCCAAGCAAGAAGATGGAAACAAGAGGAAACAAGAGGAAACAAGAGGTGATTTACTTATTATAGATTGACTATATTTTATTTGGATATATGATGGTGATAATAATTAGACTGTGAATATAGGTATAGGTAGGTAGGGTATAGGTGTTAAATTATCTTATACGTCACTCTGTATTTCCTTACAGCATGTATGGACTACGACAAGAGCAACTACCCAACTACGACTACCCAAGCAAGAAGATGGAAACAAGAGGATGCAGACCACTACAGGTGATTTACTTATTATAGATTGACTGGGTATTACAGCCCCAAGGCAATCTTTTGTTTACCTTCTCTTTATTTACTCAAGACATTTGTTTGGAATAGGTTGGTGTGGGAGAGACGTAATAATAATAATAATAATAATAATAATAATAATAATTAAAAAAAAAAAAAAAAAAAAAAAAAGGGACATTGGTTTCACGAAAATCATTGACATAAATATCGAAAGTGTAGAAATGGTTACATAACAAACAGCCTTTGAGTAACTGCTTTTTTTTATTTAGTTAGTTTTCTCTAACGTGCAGAATGCAATCTCAAACTTTGCAGGCGTTTTTCTGGAAATAATGGTTGGTGAACTTTGATATCAATAAGCTCTGTTATTATAAACTATAGAAGGATCGTATGTATAGCATTCAAAAGCTCGTAAAAAGTTCTATAAATTCACCGTTGGGAATTTACAAAATCCATCGTTTTCGTATGGCTATTTTTTTTTAATCGGAAAAATAACAAAAAAATGTTTGTATAACTTTCTATTTCTCAAACTTGCGACGGTGAAAGTTTAGATATACTTTCTGTGAGTTTATTCAATTGCACAGCAAGATGATTTAATTGGGATTGTAGAAGATAGAGTTTTAGTAATGATATAATTTAGGCCTAAAAAAAATCGTAACTTTAAAACCAGAAGACTGATTTTCAATTGTGAAGTACGTATCATTATTATTATTATTATCTTATACGTCACTCTGTATGTCCTTATAGCATGTATGGACTACGACAAGAGGACCCAAGCAAGAAGATGGAAACAAGAGGAAACAAGAGGAAACAAGAGGTGATTTACTTATTATAGATTGACTATATTTTATTTGGATATATGATGGTGATAATAATTAGACTGTGAATATAGGTATAGGTAGGTAGGGTATAGGTGTTAAATTATCTTATACGTCACTCTGTATTTCCTTACAGCATGTATGGACTACGACAAGAGCAACTACCCAACTACGACTACCCAAGCAAGAAGATGGAAACAAGAGGATGCAGACCACTACAGGTGATTTACTTATTATAGATTGACTGGGTATTACAGCATCAAGGCAATCTTTTGTTTACCTTCTCTTTATTTACTCAAGACATTTGTTTGGAATAGGTTGGTGTGGGAGAGACGTAATAATAATAATAATAATAATAATAATAATAATTAAAAAAAAAAAAAAAAAAAAAAAAAGGGACATTGGTTTCACGAAAATCATTGACATAAATATCGAAAGTGTAGAAATGGTTACATAACAAACAGCCTTTGAGTAACTGCTTTTTTTTATTTAGTTAGTTTTCTCTAACGTGCAGAATGCAATCTCAAACTTTGCAGGCGTTTTTCTGGAAATAATGGTTGGTGAACTTTGATATCAATAAGCTCTGTTATTATAAACTATAGAAGGATCGTATGTATAGCATTCAAAAGCTCGTAAAAAGTTCTATAAATTCACCGTTGGGAATTTACAAAATCCATCGTTTTCGTATGGCTATTTTTTTTTAATCGGAAAAATAACAAAAAAATGTTTGTATAACTTTCTATTTCTCAAACTTGCGACGGTGAAAGTTTAGATATACTTTCTGTGAGTTTATTCAATTGCACAGCAAGATGATTTAATTGGGATTGTAGAAGATAGAGTTTTAGTAATGATATAATTTAGGCCTAAAAAAAATCGTAACTTTAAAACCAGAAGACTGATTTTCAATTGTGAAGTACGTATCATTATTATTATTATTATCTTATACGTCACTCTGTATGTCCTTATAGCATGTATGGACTACGACAAGAGGACCCAAGCAAGAAGATGGAAACAAGAGGAAACAAGAGGAAACAAGAGGTGATTTACTTATTATAGATTGACTATATTTTATTTGGATATATGATGGTGATAATAATTAGACTGTGAATATAGGTATAGGTAGGTAGGGTATAGGTGTTAAATTATCTTATACGTCACTCTGTATTTCCTTACAGCATGTATGGACTACGACAAGAGCAACTACCCAACTACGACTACCCAAGCAAGAAGATGGAAACAAGAGGATGCAGACCACTACAGGTGATTTACTTATTATAGATTGACTGGGTATTACAGCATCAAGGCAATCTTTTGTTTACCTTCTCTTTATTTACTCAAGACATTTGTTTGGAATAGGTTGGTGTGGGAGAGACGTAATAATAATAATAATAATAATAATAATAATAATAATTAAAAAAAAAAAAAAAAAAAAAAAAAAAGGGACATTGGTTTCACGAAAATCATTGACATAAATATCGAAAGTGTAGAAATGGTTACATAACAAACAGCCTTTGAGTAACTGCTTTTTTTTATTTAGTTAGTTTTCTCTAACGTGCAGAATGCAATCTCAAACTTTGCAGGCGTTTTTCTGGAAATAATGGTTGGTGAACTTTGATATCAATAAGCTCTGTTATTATAAACTATAGAAGGATCGTATGTATAGCATTCAAAAGCTCGTAAAAAGTTCTATAAATTCACCGTTGGGAATTTACAAAATCCATCGTTTTCGTATGGCTATTTTTTTTTAATCGGAAAAATAACAAAAAAATGTTTGTATAACTTTCTATTTCTCAAACTTGCGACGGTGAAAGTTTAGATATACTTTCTGTGAGTTTATTCAATTGCACAGCAAGATGATTTAATTGGCATTGTAGAAGATAGAGTTTTAGTAATGATATAATTTAGGCCTAAAAAAAATCGTAACTTTAAAACCAGAAGACTGATTTTCAATTGTGAAGTACGTATCATTATTATTATTATTATCTTATACGTCACTCTGTATGTCCTTATAGCATGTATGGACTACGACAAGAGGACCCAAGCAAGAAGATGGAAACAAGAGGAAACAAGAGGAAACAAGAGGTGATTTACTTATTATAGATTGACTATATTTTATTTGGATATATGATGGTGATAATAATTAGACTGTGAATATAGGTATAGGTAGGTAGGGTATAGGTGTTAAATTATCTTATACGTCACTCTGTATTTCCTTACAGCATGTATGGACTACGACAAGAGCAACTACCCAACTACGACTACCCAAGCAAGAAGATGGAAACAAGAGGATGCAGACCACTACAGGTGATTTACTTATTATAGATTGACTGGGTATTACAGCATCAAGGCAATCTTTTGTTTACCTTCTCTTTATTTACTCAAGACATTTGTTTGGAATAGGTTGGTGTGGGAGAGACGTAATAATAATAATAATAATAATAATAATAATAATAATTAAAAAAAAAAAAAAAAAAAAAAAAAAAGGGACATTGGTTTCACGAAAATCATTGACATAAATATCGAAAGTGTAGAAATGGTTACATAACAAACAGCCTTTGAGTAACTGCTTTTTTTTATTTAGTTAGTTTTCTCTAACGTGCAGAATGCAATCTCAAACTTTGCAGGCGTTTTTCTGGAAATAATGGTTGGTGAACTTTGATATCAATAAGCTCTGTTATTATAAACTATAGAAGGATCGTATGTATAGCATTCAAAAGCTCGTAAAAAGTTCTATAAATTCACCGTTGGGAATTTACAAAATCCATCGTTTTCGTATGGCTATTTTTTTTTTAATCGGAAAAATAACAAAAAAATGTTTGTATAACTTTCTATTTCTCAAACTTGCGACGGTGAAAGTTTAGATATACTTTCTGTGAGTTTATTCAATTGCACAGCAAGATGATTTAATTGGGATTGTAGAAGATAGAGTTTTAGTAATGATATAATTTAGGCCTAAAAAAAATCGTAACTTTAAAACCAGAAGACTGATTTTCAATTGTGAAGTACGTATCATTATTATTATTATTATCTTATACGTCACTCTGTATGTCCTTATAGCATGTATGGACTACGACAAGAGGACCCAAGCAAGAAGATGGAAACAAGAGGAAACAAGAGGAAACAAGAGGTGATTTACTTATTATAGATTGACTATATTTTATTTGGATATATGATGGTGATAATAATTAGACTGTGAATATAGGTATAGGTAGGTAGGGTATAGGTGTTAAATTATCTTATACGTCACTCTGTATTTCCTTACAGCATGTATGGACTACGACAAGAGCAACTACCCAACTACGACTACCCAAGCAAGAAGATGGAAACAAGAGGATGCAGACCACTACAGGTGATTTACTTATTATAGATTGACTGGGTATTACAGCATCAAGGCAATCTTTTGTTTACCTTCTCTTTATTTACTCAAGACATTTGTTTGGAATAGGTTGGTGTGGGAGAGACGTAATAATAATAATAATAATAATAATAATAATTAAAAAAAAAAAAAAAAAAAAAAAAAGGGACATTGGTTTCACGAAAATCATTGACATAAATATCGAAAGTGT
The DNA here is from genome assembly GCA_034508575.1 of Petrolisthes manimaculis. NCBI lineage: Eukaryota > Metazoa > Arthropoda > Malacostraca > Decapoda > Porcellanidae > Petrolisthes > Petrolisthes manimaculis. The sequence continues at coordinate 48,831 of JAWZYT010002029.1, read as the reverse complement.
AGAAATGGTTACATAACAAACAGCCTTTGAGTAACTGCTTTTTTTTATTTAGTTAGTTTTCTCTAACGTGCAGAATGCAATCTCAAACTTTGCAGGCGTTTTTCTGGAAATAATGGTTGGTGAACTTTGATATCAATAAGCTCTGTTATTATAAACTATAGAAGGATCGTATGTATAGCATTCAAAAGCTCGTAAAAAGTTCTATAAATTCACCGTTGGGAATTTACAAAATCCATCGTTTTCGTATGGCTATTTTTTTTTAATCGGAAAAATAACAAAAAAATGTTTGTATAACTTTCTATTTCTCAAACTTGCGACGGTGAAAGTTTAGATATACTTTCTGTGAGTTTATTCAATTGCACAGCAAGATGATTTAATTGGGATTGTAGAAGATAGAGTTTTAGTAATGATATAATTTAGGCCTAAAAAAAATCGTAACTTTAAAACCAGAAGACTGATTTTCAATTGTGAAGTACGTATCATTATTATTATTATTATCTTATACGTCACTCTGTATGTCCTTATAGCATGTATGGACTACGACAAGAGGACCCAAGCAAGAAGATGGAAACAAGAGGAAACAAGAGGAAACAAGAGGTGATTTACTTATTATAGATTGACTATATTTTATTTGGATATATGATGGTGATAATAATTAGACTGTGAATATAGGTATAGGTAGGTAGGGTATAGGTGTTAAATTATCTTATACGTCACTCTGTATTTCCTTACAGCATGTATGGACTACGACAAGAGCAACTACCCAACTAAGACTACCCAAGCAAGAAGATGGAAACAAGAGGATGCAGACCACTACAGGTGATTTACTTATTATAGATTGACTGGGTATTACAGCATCAAGGCAATCTTTTGTTTACCTTCTCTTTATTTACTCAAGACATTTGTTTGGAATAGGTTGGTGTGGGAGAGACGTAATAATAATAATAATAATAATAATAATAATAATTAAAAAAAAAAAAAAAAAAAAAAAAAAGGGACATTGGTTTCACGAAAATCATTGACATAAATATCGAAAGTGTAGAAATGGTTACATAACAAACAGCCTTTGAGTAACTGCTTTTTTTTATTTAGTTAGTTTTCTCTAACGTGCAGAATGCAATCTCAAACTTTGCAGGCGTTTTTCTGGAAATAATGGTTGGTGAACTTTGATATCAATAAGCTCTGTTATTATAAACTATAGAAGGATCGTATGTATAGCATTCAAAAGCTCGTAAAAAGTTCTATAAATTCACCGTTGGGAATTTACAAAATCCATCGTTTTCGTATGGCTATTTTTTTTTTAATCGGAAAAATAACAAAAAAATGTTTGTATAACTTTCTATTTCTCAAACTTGCGACGGTGAAAGTTTAGATATACTTTCTGTGAGTTTATTCAATTGCACAGCAAGATGATTTAATTGGGATTGTAGAAGATAGAGTTTTAGTAATGATATAATTTAGGCCTAAAAAAAATCGTAACTTTAAAACCAGAAGACTGATTTTCAATTGTGAAGTACGTATCATTATTATTATTATTATCTTATACGTCACTCTGTATGTCCTTATAGCATGTATGGACTACGACAAGAGGACCCAAGCAAGAAGATGGAAACAAGAGGAAACAAGAGGAAACAAGAGGTGATTTACTTATTATAGATTGACTATATTTTATTTGGATATATGATGGTGATAATAATTAGACTGTGAATATAGGTATAGGTAGGTAGGGTATAGGTGTTAAATTATCTTATACGTCACTCTGTATTTCCTTACAGCATGTATGGACTACGACAAGAGCAACTACCCAACTACGACTACCCAAGCAAGAAGATGGAAACAAGAGGATGCAGACCACTACAGGTGATTTACTTATTATAGATTGACTGGGTATTACAGCATCAAGGCAATCTTTTGTTTACCTTCTCTTTATTTACTCAAGACATTTGTTTGGAATAGGTTGGTGTGGGAGAGACGTAATAATAATAATAATAATAATAATAATAATAATTAAAAAAAAAAAAAAAAAAAAAAAAAGGGACATTGGTTTCACGAAAATCATTGACATAAATATCGAAAGTGTAGAAATGGTTACATAACAAACAGCCTTTGAGTAACTGCTTTTTTTTATTTAGTTAGTTTTCTCTAACGTGCAGAATGCAATCTCAAACTTTGCAGGCGTTTTTCTGGAAATAATGGTTGGTGAACTTTGATATCAATAAGCTCTGTTATTATAAACTATAGAAGGATCGTATGTATAGCATTCAAAAGCTCGTAAAAAGTTCTATAAATTCACCGTTGGGAATTTACAAAATCCATCGTTTTCGTATGGCTATTTTTTTTTAATCGGAAAAATAACAAAAAAATGTTTGTATAACTTTCTATTTCTCAAACTTGCGACGGTGAAAGTTTAGATATACTTTCTGTGAGTTTATTCAATTGCACAGCAAGATGATTTAATTGGGATTGTAGAAGATAGAGTTTTAGTAATGATATAATTTAGGCCTAAAAAAAATCGTAACTTTAAAACCAGAAGACTGATTTTCAATTGTGAAGTACGTATCATTATTATTATTATTATCTTATACGTCACTCTGTATGTCCTTATAGCATGTATGGACTACGACAAGAGGACCCAAGCAAGAAGATGGAAACAAGAGGAAACAAGAGGAAACAAGAGGTGATTTACTTATTATAGATTGACTATATTTTATTTGGATATATGATGGTGATAATAATTAGACTGTGAATATAGGTATAGGTAGGTAGGGTATAGGTGTTAAATTATCTTATACGTCACTCTGTATTTCCTTACAGCATGTATGGACTACGACAAGAGCAACTACCCAACTACGACTACCCAAGCAAGAAGATGGAAACAAGAGGATGCAGACCACTACAGGTGATTTACTTATTATAGATTGACTGGGTATTACAGCATCAAGGCAATCTTTTGTTTACCTTCTCTTTATTTACTCAAGACATTTGTTTGGAATAGGTTGGTGTGGGAGAGACGTAATAATAATAATAATAATAATAATAATAATAATAATTAAAAAAAAAAAAAAAAAAAAAAAAAAAAAGGGACATTGGTTTCACGAAAATCATTGACATAAATATCGAAAGTGTAGAAATGGTTACATAACAAACAGCCTTTGAGTAACTGCTTTTTTTTATTTAGTTAGTTTTCTCTAACGTGCAGAATGCAATCTCAAACTTTGCAGGCGTTTTTCTGGAAATAATGGTTGGTGAACTTTGATATCAATAAGCTCTGTTATTATAAACTATAGAAGGATCGTATGTATAGCATTCAAAAGCTCGTAAAAAGTTCTATAAATTCACCGTTGGGAATTTACAAAATCCATCGTTTTCGTATGGCTATTTTTTTTTAATCGGAAAAATAACAAAAAAATGTTTGTATAACTTTCTATTTCTCAAACTTGCGACGGTGAAAGTTTAGATATACTTTCTGTGAGTTTATTCAATTGCACAGCAAGATGATTTAATTGGGATTGTAGAAGATAGAGTTTTAGTAATGATATAATTTAGGCCTAAAAAAAATCGTAACTTTAAAACCAGAAGACTGATTTTCAATTGTGAAGTACGTATCATTATTATTATTATTATCTTATACGTCACTCTGTATGTCCTTATAGCATGTATGGACTACGACAAGAGGACCCAAGCAAGAAGATGGAAACAAGAGGAAACAAGAGGAAACAAGAGGTGATTTACTTATTATAGATTGACTATATTTTATTTGGATATATGATGGTGATAATAATTAGACTGTGAATATAGGTATAGGTAGGTAGGGTATAGGTGTTAAATTATCTTATACGTCACTCTGTATTTCCTTACAGCATGTATGGACTACGACAAGAGCAACTACCCAACTACGACTACCCAAGCAAGAAGATGGAAACAAGAGGATGCAGACCACTACAGGTGATTTACTTATTATAGATTGACTGGGTATTACAGCATCAAGGCAATCTTTTGTTTACCTTCTCTTTATTTACTCAAGACATTTGTTTGGAATAGGTTGGTGTGGGAGAGACGTAATAATAATAATAATAATAATAATAATAATAATAATAATTAAAAAAAAAAAAAAAAAAAAAAAAAGGGACATTGGTTTCACGAAAATCATTGACATAAATATCGAAAGTGTAGAAATGGTTACATAACAAACAGCCTTTGAGTAACTGCTTTTTTTTATTTAGTTAGTTTTCTCTAACGTGCAGAATGCAATCTCAAACTTTGCAGGCGTTTTTCTGGAAATAATGGTTGGTGAACTTTGATATCAATAAGCTCTGTTATTATAAACTATAGAAGGATCGTATGTATAGCATTCAAAAGCTCGTAAAAAGTTCTATAAATTCACCGTTGGGAATTTACAAAATCCATCGTTTTCGTATGGCTATTTTTTTTTAATCGGAAAAATAACAAAAAAATGTTTGTATAACTTTCTATTTCTCAAACTTGCGACGGTGAAAGTTTAGATATACTTTCTGTGAGTTTATTCAATTGCACAGCAAGAGGATTTAATTGGGATTGTAGAAGATAGAGTTTTAGTAATGATATAATTTAGGCCTAAAAAAAATCGTAACTTTAAAACCAGAAGACTGATTTTCAATTGTGAAGTACGTATCATTATTATTATTATTATCTTATACGTCACTCTGTATGTCCTTATAGCATGTATGGACTACGACAAGAGGACCCAAGCAAGAAGATGGAAACAAGAGGAAACAAGAGGAAACAAGAGGTGATTTACTTATTATAGATTGACTATATTTTATTTGGATATATGATGGTGATAATAATTAGACTGTGAATATAGGTATAGGTAGGTAGGGTATAGGTGTTAAATTATCTTATACGTCACTCTGTATTTCCTTACAGCATGTATGGACTACGACAAGAGCAACTACCCAACTACGACTACCCAAGCAAGAAGATGGAAACAAGAGGATGCAGACCACTACAGGTGATTTACTTATTATAGATTGACTGGGTATTACAGCATCAAGGCAATCTTTTGTTTACCTTCTCTTTATTTACTCAAGACATTTGTTTGGAATAGGTTGGTGTGGGAGAGACGTAATAATAATAATAATAATAATAATAATAATAATTAAAAAAAAAAAAAAAAAAAAAAAAAAAAAGGGACATTGGTTTCACGAAAATCATTGACATAAATATCGAAAGTGTAGAAATGGTTACATAACAAACAGCCTTTGAGTAACTGCTTTTTTTTATTTAGTTAGTTTTCTCTAACGTGCAGAATGCAATCTCAAACTTTGCAGGCGTTTTTCTGGAAATAATGGTTGGTGAACTTTGATATCAATAAGCTCTGTTATTATAAACTATAGAAGGATCGTATGTATAGCATTCAAAAGCTCGTAAAAAGTTCTATAAATTCACCGTTGGGAATTTACAAAATCCATCGTTTTCGTATGGCTATTTTTTTTTAATCGGAAAAATAACAAAAAAATGTTTGTATAACTTTCTATTTCTCAAACTTGCGACGGTGAAAGTTTAGATATACTTTCTGTGAGTTTATTCAATTGCACAGCAAGATGATTTAATTGGGATTGTAGAAGATAGAGTTTTAGTAATGATATAATTTAGGCCTAAAAAAAATCGTAACTTTAAAACCAGAAGACTGATTTTCAATTGTGAAGTACGTATCATTATTATTATTATTATCTTATACGTCACTCTGTATGTCCTTATAGCATGTATGGACTACGACAAGAGGACCCAAGCAAGAAGATGGAAACAAGAGGAAACAAGAGGAAACAAGAGGTGATTTACTTATTATAGATTGACTATATTTTATTTGGATATATGATGGTGATAATAATTAGACTGTGAATATAGGTATAGGTAGGTAGGGTATAGGTGTTAAATTATCTTATACGTCACTCTGTATTTCCTTACAGCATGTATGGACTACGACAAGAGCAACTACCCAACTACGACTACCCAAGCAAGAAGATGGAAACAAGAGGATGCAGACCACTACAGGTGATTTACTTATTATAGATTGACTGGGTATTACAGCATCAAGGCAATCTTTTGTTTACCTTCTCTTTATTTACTCAAGACATTTGTTTGGAATAGGTTGGTGTGGGAGAGACGTAATAATAATAATAATAATAATAATAATAATAATTAAAAAAAAAAAAAAAAAAAAAAAAAAAGGGACATTGGTTTCACGAAAATCATTGACATAAATATCGAAAGTGTAGAAATGGTTACATAACAAACAGCCTTTGAGTAACTGCTTTTTTTTATTTAGTTAGTTTTCTCTAACGTGCAGAATGCAATCTCAAACTTTGCAGGCGTTTTTCTGGAAATAATGGTTGGTGAACTTTGATATCAATAAGCTCTGTTATTATAAACTATAGAAGGATCGTATGTATAGCATTCAAAAGTTCGTAAAAAGTTCTATAAATTCACCGTTGGGAATTTACAAAATCCATCGTTTTCGTATGGCTATTTTTTTTTAATCGGAAAAATAACAAAAAAATGTTTGTATAACTTTCTATTTCTCAAACTTGCGACGGTGAAAGTTTAGATATACTTTCTGTGAGTTTATTCAATTGCACAGCAAGATGATTTAATTGGGATTGTAGAAGATAGAGTTTTAGTAATGATATAATTTAGGCCTAAAAAAAATCGTAACTTTAAAACCAGAAGACTGATTTTCAATTGTGAAGTACGTATCATTATTATTATTATTATCTTATACGTCACTCTGTATGTCCTTATAGCATGTATGGACTACGACAAGAGGACCCAAGCAAGAAGATGGAAACAAGAGGAAACAAGAGGAAACAAGAGGTGATTTACTTATTATAGATTGACTATATTTTATTTGGATATATGATGGTGATAATAATTAGACTGTGAATATAGGTATAGGTAGGTAGGGTATAGGTGTTAAATTATCTTATACGTCACTCTGTATTTCCTTACAGCATGTATGGACTACGACAAGAGCAACTACCCAACTACGACTACCCAAGCAAGAAGATGGAAACAAGAGGATGCAGACCACTACAGGTGATTTACTTATTATAGATTGACTGGGTATTACAGCATCAAGGCAATCTTTGGTTTACCTTCTCTTTATTTACTCAAGACATTTGTTTGGAATAGGTTGGTGTGGGAGAGACGTAATAATAATAATAATAATAATAATAATAATAATTAAAAAAAAAAAAAAAAAAAAAAAAAAAGGGACATTGGTTTCACGAAAATCATTGACATAAATATCGAAAGTGTAGAAATAGTTATATAACAAACAGCCTTTGAGTAACTGCTTTTTTTTATTTAGTTAGTTTTCTCTAACGTGCAGAATGCAATCTCAAACTTTGCAGGCGTTTTTCTGGAAATAATGGTTGGTGAACTTGATATCAATAAGCTCTGTTATTATAAACTATAGAAGGATCGTATGTATAGTATTCAAAAGCTCGTAAAAAGTTCTATAAATTCACCGTTGGGAATTTACAAAATCCATCGTTTTCGTATGGCTATTTTTTTTTAATCGGAAAAATAACAAAAAAATGTTTGTATAACTTTCTATTTCTCAAACTTGCGACGGAGAAAGTTTAGATATACTTTCTGTGAGTTTATTCAATTGCACAGCAAGATGATTTAATTGGGATTGTAGAAGATAGAGTTTTAGTAATGATATAATTTAGGCCTAAAAAAAATCGTAACTTTAAAACCAGAAGACTGATTTTCAATTGTGAAGTACGTATCATTATTATTATTATTATCTTATACGTCACTCTGTATGTCCTTATAGCATGTATGGACTACGACAAGAGGACCCAAGCAAGAAGATGGAAACAAGAGGAAACAAGAGGAAACAAGAGGTGATTTACTTATTATAGATTGACTATATTTTATTTGGATAATTATATGATGGTGATAATAATTAGACAGTGAATATAGGTATAGGTAGGTAGGGTATAGGTGTTAAATTATCTTATACGTCACTCTGTATTTCCTTACAGCATGTATGGACTACGACAAGAGCAACTACCCAACTACGACTACCCAAGCAAGAAGATGGAAACAAGAGGATGCAGACCACTACAGGTGATTTACTTATTATAGATTGACTGGGTATTACAGCATCAAGGCAATCTTTTGTTTACCTTCTCTTTATTTACTCAAGACATTTGTTTGGAATAGGTTGGTGTGGGAGAGACTTAATAATAATAATAATAATAATAATAATAATAATAATAATAATAATAATAATTAAAAAAAAAAAAAAAAAAAAAAAAGGGACATTGGTTTCACGAAAATCATTGACATAAATATCGAAAGTGTAGAAATGGTTACATAACAAACAGCCTTTGAGTAACTGCTTTTTTTTATTTAGTTAGTTTTCTCTAACGTGCAGAATGCAATCTCAAACTTTGCAGGCGTTTTTCTGGAAATAATGGTTGGTGAACTTTGATATCAATAAGCTCTGTTATTATAAACTATAGAAGGATCGTATGTATAGCATTCAAAAGCTCGTAAAAAGTTATATAAATTCACCGTTGGGAATTTACAAAATCCATCGTTTTCGTATGGCTATTTTTTTTTTTAATCGGAAAAATAACAAAAAAATGTTTGTATAACTTTCTATTTCTCAAACTTGCGACGGTGAAAGTTTAGATATACTTTCTGTGAGTTTATTCAATTGCACAACAAGATGATTTAATTGGGATTGTAGAAGATAGAGTTTTAGTAATGATATAATTTAGGCCTAAAAAAAATCGTAACTTTAAAACCAGAAGACTGATTTTCAATTGTGAAGTACGTATCATTATTATTATTATTATCTTATACGTCACTCTGTATGCCCTTATAGCATGTATGGACTACGACAAGAGGACCCAAGCAAGAAGATGGAAACAAGAGGAAACAAGAGGAAACAAGAGGTGATTTACTTATTATAGATTGACTATATTTTATTTGGATATATGATGGTGATAATAATTAGACTGTGAATATAGGTATAGGTAGGTAGGGTATAGGTGTTAAATTATCTTATACGTCACTCTGTATTTCCTTACAGCATGTATGGACTACGACAAGAGCAACTACCCAACTACGACTACCCAAGCAAGAAGATGGAAACAAGAGGATGCAGACCACTACAGGTGATTTACTTATTATAGATTGACTGGGTATTACAGCATCAAGGCAATCTTTTGTTTACCTTCTCTTTATTTACTCAAGACATTTGTTTGGAATAGGTTGGTGTGGGAGAGACGTAATAATAATAATAATAATAATAATAATAATAATTAAAAAAAAAAAAAAAAAAAAAAAAAGGGACATTGGTTTCACGAAAATCATTGACATAAATATCGAAAGTGTAGAAATGGTTACATAACAAACAGCCTTTGAGTAACTGCTTTTTTTTATTTAGTTAGTTTTCTCTAACGTGCAGAATGCAATCTCAAACTTTGCAGGCGTTTTTCTGGAAATAATGGTTGGTGAACTTTGATATCAATAAGCTCTGTTATTATAAACTATAGAAGGATCGTATGTATAGCATTCAAAAGCTCGTAAAAAGTTCTATAAATTCACCGTTGGGAATTTACAAAATCCATCGTTTTCGTATGGCTATTTTTTTTTAATCGGAAAAATAACAAAAAAATGTTTGTATAACTTTCTATTTCTCAAACTTGCGACGGTGAAAGTTTAGATATACTTTCTGTGAGTTTATTCAATTGCACAGCAAGATGATTTAATTGGGATTGTAGAAGATAGAGTTTTAGTAATGATATAATTTAGGCCTAAAAAAAATCGTAACTTTAAAACCAGAAGACTGATTTTCAATTGTGAAGTACGTATCATTATTATTATTATTATCTTATACGTCACTCTGTATGTCCTTATAGCATGTATGGACTACGACAAGAGGACCCAAGCAAGAAGATGGAAACAAGAGGAAACAAGAGGAAACAAGAGGTGATTTACTTATTATAGATTGACTATATTTTATTTGGATATATGATGGTGATAATAATTAGACTGTGAATATAGGTATAGGTAGGTAGGGTATAGGTGTTAAATTATCTTATACGTCACTCTGTATTTCCTTACAGCATGTATGGACTACGACAAGAGCAACTACCCAACTACGACTACCCAAGCAAGAAGATGGAAACAAGAGGATGCAGACCACTACAGGTGATTTACTTATTATAGATTGACTGGGTATTACAGCATCAAGGCAATCTTTGGTTTACCTTCTCTTTATTTACTCAAGACATTTGTTTGGAATAGGTTGGTGTGGGAGAGACGTAATAATAATAATAATAATAATAATAATAATAATTAAAAAAAAAAAAAAAAAAAAAAAAAAAAAAAGGGACATTGGTTTCACGAAAATCATTGACATAAATATCGAAAGTGTAGAAATGGTTACATAACAAACAGCCTTTGAGTAACTGCTTTTTTTTATTTAGTTAGTTTTCTCTAACGTGCAGAATGCAATCTCAAACTTTGCAGGCGTTTTTCTGGAAATAATGGTTGGTGAACTTTGATATCAATAAGCTCTGTTATTATAAACTATAGAAGGATCGTATGTATAGCATTCAAAAGCTCGTAAAAAGTTCTATAAATTCACCGTTGGGAATTTACAAAATCCATCGTTTTCGTATGGCTATTTTTTTTTTTAATCGGAAAAATAACAAAAAAATGTTTGTATAACTTTCTATTTCTCAAACTTGCGACGGTGAAAGTTTAGATATACTTTCTGTGAGTTTATTCAATTGCACAGCAAGATGATTTAATTGGGATTGTAGAAGATAGAGTTTTAGTAATGATATAATTTAGGCCTAAAAAAAATCGTAACTTTAAAACCAGAAGACTGATTTTCAATTGTGAAGTACGTATCATTATTATTATTATTATCTTATACGTCACTCTGTATGCCCTTATAGCATGTATGGACTACGACAAGAGGACCCAAGCAAGAAGATGGAAACAAGAGGAAACAAGAGGAAACAAGAGGTGATTTACTTATTATAGATTGACTATATTTTATTTGGATATATGATGGTGATAATAATTAGACTGTGAATATAGGTATAGGTAGGTAGGGTATAGGTGTTAAATTATCTTATACGTCACTCTGTATTTCCTTACAGCATGTATGGACTACGACAAGAGCAACTACCCAACTACGACTACCCAAGCAAGAAGATGGAAACAAGAGGATGCAGACCACTACAGGTGATTTACTTATTATATCTATAGGTGTGACGCCTCGCTTGGGGATAGGTAACCCGGTTTGGGAGGTTAAGGGGGTTAGGGGAGTGCAGGAATAGGGGACAGGCTTTCTACCCCCCTCCCACCCCCACCCCCAAGCCTGCCCCCTACTCCCGTACCCCCTAAAAATAAGTGTGTATGTATGTTTATTATATTTGTTGTAAAATTAATGCATCAACTAATTATATTTTTCTTTTGATGTGTATTTGCTGCTGCTGCCACTACTACTACTACTACTACTACTACTACTACTACTACTACTACTACTACTACTACTACTACTACTACTACTACTACTACTACTACTACTACTACTACTACTACTACTACTACCACCACTACTACCACCACTACTACCACCACCACCACTACTACCACAACTACTACTACTACAACTACTACTACCACTACCTCCACCACTACTACTACTACAACTACTACTACTACTACTACTACTACTACTACTACTACTACTACCACCACCACTACTACTACAGCTACTACTACCACCACCACTACTACTACAGCTACTACTACAGCTACTACTACTACTACAACTACTACAACTATAGGGTGTGTATATATATTCTTTGTACATAATAATAATAATACCAAAACTTTATATTTGCAGGTAAAATTCGCTAAACAAAATATTTGGTAATTAATTAAAATTATTTTATTTACAGCCTAATTTTTTACAGCATTTTTTTTTTTTTACAGCATATATATATATATTTTTTTTACAGCATATTTTTTTTTATTTATTTACAGCATTTTTTTTTTTTTTTTACGGCATATATATATATATATATTTTTTTTACAGCATATATTTTTTTTTTCTTATTTACACCATAATTTTTTTTTCTTATTTACAGCATTTTTTTTCTAATTTTTACAGGAAATAATTCAAAATAATTTCCCTTCCAGAAATAACAATAACAAATAATAACAATAATAACAATAATAACAATAACAACAATAACAACAATAACAACAATAATAACAATAATAACAATAACAATAATAACAATAATAACAATAATAACAATAATAACAATAATAACAATAATAACAATAACAACAATAACAATAATAACAATAACAACAATAATAATAATAACTAAAAACACTAACAATAACAATAATAACACTAGCTAAAAACACTAACAATACTAACTAATAATAATAATAATAATAATAACCATAATATTAATATCAATTATTCTCCAAACACACACACACACACACACACACACACAACTAACCTGTAAAGATAACAAACAGATTTACAAGGAGTTACAAGGAAAATAAGTACCCTAGAAGACCTTACGATCCATACAAAGAGAGTACCTGTGGGTTTAGTTGTGCAAGTTTGTGACCGTCCTCGAATGTGTCGGAGGTACCAATTATACCATATACCAGGATGCCCCCACCCCCAGCCCGCCCCCACCCCCACCATTTTCAATATTATCAATAACTCTTAGTATATTATTGTCTGTTTGTTTTTGTTTTTTGTGTTTTTTCTTGTTTTTTTATCTTTGTACCAACCATATTAAAAAATTTATAGTGTAATTTGCTATCTTTAATAAACTGTTTATTATTATTATTACATACATACACACACACACATATACATACACACATATACATACACACACACACACACACACGCATACATACACACATACACACACACACACACACACACACACACAGGGTCCATATTAATAAAATGTAATTAATTGTTTCTTTGAAGTTTAATTAAATTATTTCCCCAAATTAAATTATATAAAAATAAAATTGTAAAAAATAAAAAATAAAATAAAAATAAACTAAAATTTACTGACATGGTTACTTTAATTAATATCCTTATGTATGTATGTATGTATGTATGTATGTATGTATGTATGTATGTACAGTATAAATCTGAAATGAAAAATATAATAACTGAAAATAAATGAATATATTATATAAAATAAAATAAATATAAATTATAGAATTCTAATATAAAAAAAAAAATGAAAATTAAAACTAAAAAAAAAAAAAAAAAAAAAAAAAAATTGATTTCATTTTGGATCAAATTTTGACCCACTAAATATATATATATTTTAACCAAACTTTATGTGAAGGTAGAGTTTATTAATTGACACATAATCCCGTTTTTATTTTTGATTTATAACGAAAACATTTTGACTTATGAGCGTTTTTTTGGATAAAAATTTCAACTCAAAAAACGTTTATAACTTGGAAAATATAAACAATAGAATAAATCTGAAAAACTTAATTTTGCCTAATGTTATATTCTCCCTTCTCACCAAATTTCATCAAAATCCATATATATATTTACCCACTCAAAATTTAACTCAAAATTTTGGATACAAATTTGCATATATTTCGAAAACGGTGAATCTGAGAGCAAAACGGGGCAAATTTCTCCCCCCCCCTTGGAGCTACACCCCCCCTCAAAATTATCCCCCCTCTCATATCCATTGCTCAAAATTAACATATATGGATTTTTGACATTTTGAGTCTGTCAAAATTTTGGTTTCTCGAAAAGGACTGAGAAAGTGTGTGTGTGTATGTGTGTGTGTATGTGTGTGTGTACGTGTGTGTGTTTACGTGTGTGTGTGTGTGTGTGTGTGTCTTTTTAAGGGGTATCTTTAATAAATTATATAAATACGTAAATAAACGATATATTTACACTAATTAATATTCTAAATTACGTAGGAAATTAAATTAAATCTATAATATTAATGGGAAATTATTATATATAAATAATTTTGACTTAAATGTTGAAAAAAATGAAAAAAAAAATTACGTTCCAATAATATTCTGGTCGAATCCAAGATGGCTGACTGGTAGGGGAGTAAACATATCCTTATATTTATTTAAATGGCATTACAGTTATTATTAGGTAATTATTATATATTTATATATGTAATTAATTATATATAACTATAATTACATCATATATAGTCATAATTATAGTCAAAATATGCTTAAAACAAGATGGCTTCTATAGAGTACTCCCCCGCTAAGGGAAGAATGGACTCGATCCAAGATCTAACAAGGGTAAATTCTAAGGTAATTACTCTAGATTGGGTACATATGGGATTATTTAAGGTAAAGTTTTGGACAATCTAAGGTAATTTCCACGAAGGCTTATTTGAGATAGAGTGAGGATGTATGTATGTGTGTGTGTGTTATTAAAATAAAATAATATATGATATTCTTAAAGGATATTTTAATATAACAAATTATAAAAATACATAAAAATATCCTATATAAATAATTAATTCAATATTTAAGGTAAATTTTTAGTGGATCAATCTAGGGATTTTTTTTTTCAACCCAATTATAAGTGAGGAATTTTAGGACGCCTTCAGTCACCTTCGAGCCACGGTGGGGTGTAGACATACGAATTTTCTCTCCTCTCCTCGTGTTTTCGTAAGTTTAATTGCCCTTATTCTAGAACGATGGTGTGTGTGGTGTATACGATGGTTTGTGTGGTACGATACGATGGTGTGTGTGGTGTATACGATGGTGTGTGGTACGATACGATGGTGTGTGTGGTGTATAACTTTACTTTGTTTACTTCAAAACAAAGATGGCTGATCAGGTGGTATTGTCAATTTCATTCTATATTTTGCTTTTTTGTGCAATAATGTCGATTTATTTAGTATATATGTGTATCCAGAGAGATGGGAAATTATCTACTACATATTATAGGTATGTTAAGAGAGAGAGAGAGAGAGAGAAAGGGAGAGAAAGAGAGATAAAGTGAGAGAGAAGGAAAATTTTCTATTACATATCTACCCACCCCAAGCCTGTCCCCCTATTCCCACACCCCCCCAAGCCTGTCCCCTATTCCCGCACCCCCCCAGTTCCCCCCCAAGCCTGTCCCCTACTCCTGCACCCCCCAAAGAAAGTCATATAGAAAATAATACCACAGAAATAGACAAAATATTTAAGTGAAATTTATTACTTGTTGTCTCATACTATTTATTTATCTATTTATTTATTTATTTCCTGCTATATTATTATTCAATGGCTTTCCACAGTATGATATAACGATAGATATATTTATAAACTATATCACAGAGTAATATAAATTTAAATCAGCTTCGAATTAAATAATAATATTGAACATTTCGGAATATTTTTACAATTTGCCACAACTCCATTTCGAAAATTTTACTATTGTTGTAAAATCATATACGTATTGTTTATTATTACCAAGATTATTATTATTATTTATATTTCACTATTACAAACCATTTATTTACAACATTCTAAGACTATTTTATTTTATGGAATTTCCTCTACAAATGCCCCATTTTCTTTTTTCGTATTTGTTTATTTTTTCATATAACTGATTCTTACTTAATTTATTTATTTGTGTGTTTTCCCCATTAACATTTTATTACTATTACAGACTACCGGGACCTAACCTGTACAGACTACCGGGACCTAACCTGTACAGACTACCGGGACCTAACCTGTACAGACTACCGGGACCTAACCTGTACAGACTACCGGGACCTAACCTGTACACACTACCGGGACCTAACCTGTACAGACTACAGGGACCTAACCTGTACAGACTACCGGGACCTAACCTGTACAGACTACAGGGACCTAACCTGTACAGACTACCGGGACCTAACCTGTACAGACTACAGGGACCTAACCTGTACAGACTACCGGGACCTAACCTGTACAGACTACAGGGACCTAACCTGTACAGACTACCGGGACCTAACCTGTACGCACTACCGGTAAATTACGGGAAATGACCGGGGCAAAATACTGGGACCAAGCCGGATCTGGCAACACTGCTACAAAATGGTAATTATTTCAATAAATACCGTAATATGATTTTACAAGATCTCATAATAAAAATAATAATAATAATAATAATAATAATAATAATCTTGGTAATAATAATAATAATAATAATAATAATAATAATAATAATAATAATAATAATAATAATAAAAAAAAAAAAAAAAAAAAAAAAAAAAAAAAAAAAAAAAAAAAAAAAAAAAAAAAATTATCACCCGCTAAAAAAAAAAAAAAAAAAATTATCACCCGCTTCGTAAAATGTAAGCTTCTTGTATATCTTCCTCTTGATGTTTCCTCTTGTTTATATCCTCTCCTCTCCTCTTGAATATCCCTTCTGTACAGTCCTTGTCATAAATACATCACATTAATTAAATAATAATAATAATAATATACCTCACATTAATTAAATAATAATAATAATAATAATAATGATAATGATAATAATAATGATAATAATAATGATAATAATGATAATAATAATGATAATGATAATAATGATAATAATGATAATAATAATGATAATAATGATAATGATAATAATAATAATGATAATAATAATAATGATAATAATAATGATAATAATAATGATAATAATAATGATAATAATAATAATAATAATAATGATAATAATATACTTATCATTTTTTTAGCTTCTATATCTTTTACCAGATGTGGGCACCTAACCTAATTTGCATATTGAACATGAGGAATATTTACAAGTCTAAATTTACAAATGTCCGTCTGATAATACCCATAATCTGATTTTCCATATTTATTTTTTCAGAGAGATGCTCAGAGAATGACAACATACAGAGAGAGTGTGTGTGTGTGTGTGTTACGTGTGGCAACTTGTACACCAAAAACAAACACCGGTAAGCACTCCTCAGAAATATATATGACATTTTAGTATAATACGAGACATTATCTACAAAATACATAAAGGTAATATATATGACATTTTAGTATAATACGAGAAATTATCTTCAAAATACATAAAGGTAATATATATGACATTTTAGTATAATACGAGACATTATCTTCAAAATACATAAAGGTAATATATATGACATTTTAGTATAAAACGAGACATTATCTTCAAAATACATAAAGGTAATATTATTTTGAAGTTTCCTGAGTGAGTTCTCTAATCAGTAACATTGGAGGGAAATGTTTATTAATGTTTACAAACAAAGGAACATCAACCCGGGTTGGTGGTGGGTGGGTTCTATTTACACCAGACAACCCGGGTTTTTCGGAGCAACCCGGGTTTTTTGGAGCAACCCGGGTTTTTCGGAGCAACCCGGGTTTTTCGGAGCAACCCGGGTTTTCGGAGCAACCCGGGTTTTTCGGAGCAACCCGGGTTTTTCGGAGCAACCCGGGTTTTTCGGAGCAACCCGGGTTTTTCGGAGCAACCCGGGTTTTTTTCGGAGCAACCCGGGTTTTTTCGGAGCAACCCGGGTTTTTCGGAGCAACCCGGGTTTTTTCGGAGCAACCCGGGTTTTTCAGAGCAACCCGGGTTTTTCAATTTGTGACTATATTGGTCCTTGTAATTAATTAATAGTTTTGATGAAGAAAAGAGGAAATATTACCATAGGCTTGATTTTATTGTCCATGTTTACATTCAATGAAGACCACACGTGTAGGCCTACCTGTCTACTACTAATACCACACGTGTAGGCCTACCTGTCTACTACTAATACCACACGTGTAGGCCTACCTGTCTACTACTAATACCACACGTGTAGGCCTACCAGTCTACTACTAATACCACACGTATAGGCCTACCTGTCTACTACTAATACCACACGTGTAGGCCTACCTGTCTACTACTAATACCACACATGTAGGCCTACCTGTCTACTACTAATACCACACGTGTAGGCCTACCTGTCTACTACTAATACCACACGTATAGGCCTACCCTTCACTACAGGATGTAAACACAGTAAAATATACACGTCCTATTTATTTTCTACTTTAAGTGTGTTTTTTGTTGTTGTTCGAAAATATTTGTATTGCAAAAATGTTTTCTTATATTAATCCCCCTTTTTTACTTAGAATTAATTTATATAAGTACATTATTAGCCTCTTATAACTTTTTTATTAAATGACTTACAGTAGTTTCACAGCTTCCTTCCTCTCTCTCTCTCTCTCTCTCTCTCTCTCTCTCTCTCTCTCTCTCTCTCTCTCTCTCTCTCTCTCTCTCTCTCTCTCTCAATAAATACCTGATAAATCTCTCTCTCTCTCTCTCTCTCTCTCTCTCTCTGTCTCTCTCTCTCTCTCTCTCTCTCTCTCTCTCTCAATAAATACCTGATAAATGGGAATTACACTTTAATAAATACCTGATAAAAATAATTCTTTCAATATTTAGCAAATAAAAAAAAGTGTACGCAAAGATAACGGCAATTAATTTAATATTTACCCAAAAATATTATAATTAATATGGTATATAATATTTATTTTGTTAATTAATATTTATTTCATTACATAATTGTCTATGAGTACCGACACACACACACACACACACACACACACACACATACACACACACACACACACACACACACAACTACAATAACAACCACAAATATAATTAAATTTATATATATTTATTATATTAACTAATATTTATTTCATTACAGAATTGTCTATGAGTACCGACACACACACACGAACAAACAAGATGGC
>JAWZYT010002029.1:0-22500 GCA_034508575.1 Petrolisthes manimaculis | reverse complement strand
TCTTGTTGAAAAACATGGTTATTGGAAGCTGCGCCCTCTCACGCTTCATGGTCTTCAACATTTCCTGATAAGGGGCAAACGCAGCTTCCACCCCATTTTTCACTTTTATTGCCCTATCTAGAGATGGGTCATAGGACATCATTAAAGAGTAAGCTTGCTGCATCACACGAGATAATTCTCCAAGCTTCTCCAGCGTCCATGCTTGTGGTGAATCATTCCCACTCGCTTCCTCTTCCTCCAGCAGTTCTTCCAATTCATGTGGAGTTAGCGCTTCCCCTGTATTACCGAGAAGTTCTTCCCGAATTTCTCTGTCCTGGAGATCAGACAATCCCTCGCCACCAACAATCTTTGATAGCTGTTTAATTTTTTCTACCTCCACATCAGCGGTGGGGAATCCTGTGAAGTCATTCACTGCTTCAGGCCACAACTTCTTCCAGCAGGAGTTCACACACCGGACTGACAAATCATCATGGCAAAGTTTAATTAATGTGATACAGTCCGCGATGTTAAATTTTTTCCACCACGTCCTTAGGTCACTGTTGCCATCTTCCAAGTCCTTCCTCATCATGGCAAAGTTTCGTGCCACGTATTTTGCTTTGAGGACAGCAATAACACCTTGATCAAGTGGTTGGATCAGTGATGTGGTGTTTTTGGGTAGGAAGATTACTTCAATGTTGGGATGTGCGAATTTAAGTGACTGAGGGTGGCCTGGGCAGTTATCAATTGTCAACATCACTTTAAATTCCATCCCCCGTGCTCTCAAATATTTTTCCACTTCTGGCACAAATAAGTTGTGAAACCAATCACTGAATAGTATTGCCGTCATCCATGCTTTCTTATTGTGGCGATAAAACACAGGCAGGTGGTTCATGTCTTTACCTTTGAGTGCACGGGGTCTCTTTGATCTGTGTAAAAACATTGGCTTTATCATATGCCCAGCTGCATTACCGCACAATAAAAGCGACACTCTATCCTTTTGGGCCTTGAAACCTGGTGCCTGTTTCTCCTCCTTCGAGATAAATGTTCTGCTTGGCATCTTCTTCCACCATAATCCCGTCTCGTCGGCATTGAACACTTGTTCTGGCTGGTATCCCTTGTCCTTTATTATTTTTGAAAATTCTGCGGGATAGGCCTCTGCTGCAGCGTGGTCTGCAGAAGCAGCCTCGCCCGTCATTTTCAAACTGTGTAAGGAGAACCTTTTCTTAAAGTTTTCAAACCAGCCCTTGCTCGCCACAAAATTATTTTTGCATTGCATTTCACCACCACTGAAGTGTTCATATAGGATCTTTGCCTGGTTTCTGATTGAGTTTGTGTCGACGGGTTCATTACTGCGATTTGAGTCCTCGATCCAAATGTTGAGAGCCTTTTCTGTCTTTATAATGACACTATCACGCACATGTTGAGTAACTTTAGCAGTTGTTGGAGCACTGTTGATCACTGCTTGCCGTATATCTTTCTCATTTTTCTTTATGTAGCACACAGTTGATTCCTTCACATCATACTCCCGACTGCAAGCAGCATAACTCATACCACAGCAAAGTTTGTCTAGTAAAATAACCTTCTCGCTTAAGGTCATGACTTTTCTTGTCCTCTTCACAACTTTGGAGTCCTTTCTTACACATTTTCCCTTAATAGAAGAGCCTGGCTGGTTCACGTACTGGCGCCATGTGGAATGCACGTAGGAAAGTAATAAGTAACCACGGTATGTTCACTCGGAGACGACTGAGGACAGAGTGGGACTGTGTGACAGTGTGTGAGTGGAGGGGACAGAGGTGACGCCAAGCTTTCGCGCGCTTTCTAGGTGGCGTGGGTAGATGGCGTGGGAATTGCGCCATGGTTAAAATTGATGTGAAATTCAAATTTTATTAATAATGAATCCTCCTTTTAAAAAACCGCGAATGGTCAAAACCGCGATAAAAAAATCCGCGAAAAAAGAGGGTACTCTGTAATCAGTCGTTTTTTCAATAATCAGTAGTTTTTTTTTTTTTCAATAATCAGTCGTTTTTTTTTCAATAATCAGTCGTTTTTTTTAATAATCAGTCGTTTTTTTTAAATAAATAGTAGTTTTTTTTTTTTTTTTCAATAATCAGTCGGTGTTTTTTTTTTTTTTTCAATAATCAGTCGTGTTTTTTTTTCAATAATCAGTCGTATTTTTTAAATAATCAGTCGTGTTTTTTTTTCAATAATCAGTCGTATTTTTTAAATAATCAGTCGTTTTTTTTTTTTTTTTCAATAATCAGTTTTTTTTTTTTTCAATAATCAGTCGTTTTTTTTTCAATAATCAGTGTTTTTTTTTTTCAATAATCAGTCGTTTTTTTTTTTCAATAATCAGTCGTATTTTAAAAATAATCAGTCGTGTTTTTTTTTCAATAATCAGTCGTATTT
Source organism: Petrolisthes manimaculis (assembly GCA_034508575.1). NCBI lineage: Eukaryota > Metazoa > Arthropoda > Malacostraca > Decapoda > Porcellanidae > Petrolisthes > Petrolisthes manimaculis. The sequence continues at coordinate 20,115 of JAWZYT010002029.1, read as the reverse complement.
TTTAAATAATCAGTCGTTTTTTTTTTTTTTCAATAATCAGTAGTTTTTTTTTTTTTTTTTCAATAATCAGTCGTTTTTTTTAAATAATCAGTCGTTTTTTTTTTTTTTTTCAATAATCAGTTTTTTTTTTTCAATAATCAGTTTTTTTTTTCAATAATCAGTTTTTTTTTTTCATTAATTTATTTAGGAATAATAATAGATTTATGAATATTTTTTTCATAGTTTCCAATTTTTTTCCAATTTATCCAGCCTTTTCTCAGTAACCATTAATGGTACAAAAATGGCATTAGTACCATTAGAAAGAGCATAAAATTCTACATAATAATATATTCTATAATAGTTTATGAATAATATATTATAGGAGTAATCTTAGAATGAAATGAAAGAAGTATTAATTTTTTTTCCAAATCTTTTCCAATTCAATCTCGATTTTCTCAGCAACCATTAATGCTACAAAAATGACATTAGTACCATTAGAAAGAGCATGAAATTCCGCATAATAACAAATTATTTAATAGTTTCTAAATAGTATATTTTCTAGAAATAATTATAGATTTATGAATATTTTTTTCATAGTTTCCAATTTTTTTCCAATTCATCCAGCCTTTTCTCAGTAACCATTAATGGTACAAAAATGGCATTAGTACCATTAGAAAGAGCATAAAATTCTACATAATAATATATTCTATAATAGTTTATGAATAATATATTTTAAGAGTAATCTTAGAATGAAATGAAAGAAGTATTAATTTTTTTTCCAAATCTTTTCCAATTCAATCTCGATTTTCTCAGCAACCATTAATGCTACAAAAATGACATTAGTACCATTAGAAAGAGCATGAAATTCCGCATAATAACAAATTATTTAATAGTTCCTAAATAGTATATTTTCTAGAAATAATTATAGATTTATGAATATTTTTTTCATAGTTTCCAAATTTTTTCCAATTCATCCAGCCTTTTCTCAGTAACCATTAATGGTACAAAAATGGCATTAGTACCATTAGAAAGAGCATAAAATTCTACATAATAATATATTCTATAATAGTTTATGAATAATATATTTTAAGAGTAATCTTAGAATGAAATGAAAGAAGTATTAATTTTTTTTCCAAATCTTTTCCAATTCAATCTCGATTTTCTCAGCAACCATTAATGCTACAAAAATGACATTAGTACCATTAGAAAGAGCATGAAATTCCGCATAATAACAAATTATTTAATAGTTTCTAAATAGTATATTTTCTAGAAATAATTATAGATTTATGAATATTTTTTTCATAGTTTCCAATTTTTTTCCAATTCATCCAGCCTTTTCTCAGTAACCATTAATGGTACAAAAATGGCATTAGTACCATTAGAAAGAGCATAAAATTCTACATAATAATATATTCTATAATAGTTTATGAATAATATATTTTAAGAGTAATCTTAGAATGAAATGAAAGAAATATTTTTTTTTTTCCAAATCTTTTCTAATTCAATCTCGATTTTCTCAGCAACCATTAATGCTACAAAAATGACATTAGTACCATTAGAAAGAGCATGAAATTCCGCATAATAACAAATTATTTAATAGTTTCTAAATAGTATATTTTCTAGAAATAATTATAGATTTATGAATATTTTTTTCATAGTTTCCAATTTTTTTCCAATTCATCCAGCCTTTTCTCAGTAACCATTAATGGTACAAAAATGGCATTAGTACCATTAGAAAGAGCATAAAATTCTACATAATAATATATTCTATAATAGTTTATGAATAATATATTTTAAGAGTAATCTTAGAATGAAATGAAAGAAGTATTAATTATTTTTCCAAATCTTTTCCAATTCAATCTCGATTTTCTCAGCAACCATTAATGCTACAAAAATGACATTAGTACCATTAGAAAGAGCATGAAATTCCGCATAATAGCAAATTATTTAATAGTTCCTAAATAGTATATTTTCTAGAAATAATTATAGATTTATGAATATTTTTTTCATAGTTTCCAAATTTTTTCCAATTCATCCAGCATTTTCTCAGTAACCATTAATGGTACAAAAATGGCATTAGTACCATTAGAAAGAGCATAAAATTCTACATAATAATATATTCTATAATAGTTTATGAATAATATATTTTAAGAGTAATCTTAGAATGAAATGAAAGAAGTATTAATTTTTTTTCCAAATATTTTCCAATTCAATCTCGATTTTCTCAGCAACCATTAATGCTACAAAAATGACATTAGTACCATTAGAAAGAGCATGAAATTCCGCATAATAACAAATTATTTAATAGTTTCTAAATAGTATATTTTCTAGAAATAATTATAGATTTATGAATATTTTTTTCATAGTTTCCAATTTTTTTCCAATTCATCCAGCCTTTTCTCAGTAACCATTAATGGTACAAAAATGGCATTAGTACCATTAGAAAGAGCATAAAATTCTACATAATAATATATTCTATAATAGTTTATGAATAATATATTTTAAGAGTAATCTTAGAATGAAATGAAAGAAATATTATTTTTTTTTCCAAATCTTTTCCAATTCAATCTCGATTTTCTCAGCAACCATTAATGCTACAAAAATGACATTAGTACCATTAGAAAGAGCATGAAATTCCGCATAATAACAAATTATTTAATAGTTTCTAAATAGTATATTTTCTAGAAATAATTATAGATTTATGAATATTTTTTTCATAGTTTCCAATTTTTTTCCAATTCATCCAGCCTTTTCTCAGTAACCATTAATGGTACAAAAATGGCATTAGTACCATTAGAAAGAACATAAAATTCTACATAATAATATATTCTATAATAGTTTATGAATAATATATTTTAAGAGTAATCTTAGAATGAAATGAAAGAAGTATTATTTTTTTTTCCAAATCTCTTCCAATTCAATCTCGATTTTCTCAGCAACCATTAATGCTACAAAAATGACATTAGTACCATTAGAAAGAGCATGAAATTCCGCATAATAACAAATTATTTAATAGTTCCTAAATAGTATATTTTCTAGAAATAATTATAGATTTATGAATATTTTTTTCATAGTTTCCAATTTTTTTCCAATTCATCCAGCATTTTCTCAGTAACCATTAATGGTACAAAAATGGCATTAGTACCATTAGAAAGAGCATAAAATTCTACATAATAATATATTCTATAATAGTTTATGAATAATATATTTTAAGAGTAATCTTAGAATGAAATGAAAGAAGTATTAATTTTTTTTACAAATCTTTTCCAATTCAATCTTGATTTTCTCAGCAACCATTAATGCTACAAAAATGACATTAGTACCATTAGAAAGAGCATGAAATTCCGCATAATAACAAATTATTTAATAGTTTCTAAATAGTATATTTTCTAGAAATAATTATAGATTTATGAATATTTTTTTCATAGTTTCCAAATTTTTTCCAATTCATCCAGCCTTTTCTCAGTAACCATTAATGGTACAAAAATGGCATTAGTACCATTAGAAAGAGCATAAAATTCTACATAATAATATATTCTATAATAGTTTATGAATAATATATTTTAAGAGTAATCTTAGAATGAAATGAAAGAAATATTTTTTTTTTTTCCAAATCTTTTCCAATTCAATCTCGATTTTCTCAGCAACCATTAATGATACAAAAATGACATTAGTACCATTAGAAAGAGCATGAAATTCCGCATAATAACAAATTATTTAATAGTTTCTAAATAGTATATTTTCTAGAAATAATTATAGATTTATGAATATTTTTTTCATAGTTTCCATTTTTTTTCCAATTCATCCAGCCTTTTCTCAGTAACCATTAATGGTACAAAAATGGCATTAGTACCATTAGAAAGAGCATAAAATTCTACATAATAATATATTCTATAATAGTTTATGAATAATATATTTTAAGAGTAATCTTAGAATGAAATGAAAGAAGTATTAATTTTTTTTACAAATCTTTTCCAATTCAATCTCGATTTTCTCAGCAACCATTAATGCTACAAAAATGACATTAGTACCATTAGAAAGAGCATGAAATTCCTCATAATAACAAATTGTTTAATAGTTTCTAAATAGTATATTTTCTAGAAATAATTATAGATTTATGAATATTTTTTTCATAGTTTCCAAATTTTTTCCAATTCATCCAGCCTTTTCTCAGTAACCATTAATGGTACAAAAATGGCATTAGTACCATTAGAAAGAGCATAAAATTCTACATAATAATATATTCTATAATAGTTTATGAATAATATATTTTAAGAGTAATCTTAGAATGAAATGAAAGAAGTATTAATTTTTTTTACAAATCTTTTCCAATTCAATCTCGATTTTCTCAGCAACCATTAATGCTACAAAAATGACATTAGTACCATTAGAAAGAGCATGAAATTCCGCATAATAACAAATTATTTAATAGTTTCTAAATAGTATATTTTCTAGAAATAATTATAGATTTATGAATATTTTTTTCATAGTTTCCAAATTTTTTCCAATTCATCCAGCCTTTTCTCAGTAACCATTAAAGGTACAAAAATGGCATTAGTACCATTAGAAAGAGCATAAAATTCTACATAATAATATATTCTATAATAGTTTATGAATAATATATTTTAAGAGTAATCTTAGAATGAAATGAAAGAAATATTATTTTTTTTTCCAAATCTTTTCCAATTCAATCTCGATTTTCTCAGCAACCATTAATGATACAAAAATGACATTAGTACCATTAGAAAGAGCATGAAATTCCGCATAATAACAAATTATTTAATAGTTTCTAAATAGTATATTTTCTAGAAATAATTATAGATTTATGAATATTTTTTTCATAGTTTCCAATTTTTTTCCAATTCATCCAGCCTTTTCTCAGTAACCATTAATGGTACAAAAATGGCATTAGTACCATTAGAAAGAGCATAAAATTCTACATAATAATATATTCTATAATAGTTTATGAATAATATATTTTAAGAGTAATCTTAGAATGAAATGAAAGAAATATTATTTTTTTTTCCAAATCTTTTCCAATTCAATCTCGATTTTCTCAGCAACCATTAATGCTACAAAAATGACATTAGTACCATTAGAAAGAGCATGAAATTCCGCATAATAACAAATTATTTAATAGTTTCTAAATAGTATATTTTCTAGAAATAATTATAGATTTATGAATATTTTTTTCATAGTTTCCAATTTTTTTCCAATTCATCCAGCCTTTTCTCAGTAACCATTAATGGTACAAAAATGGCATTACTACCATTAGAAAGAACATAAAATTCTACATAATAATATATTCTATAATAGTTTATGAATAATATATTTTAAGAGTAATCTTAGAATGAAATGAAAGAAGTATTATTTTTTTTTCCAAATCTCTTCCAATTCAATCTCGATTTTCTCAGCAACCATTAATGCTACAAAAATGACATTAGTACCATTAGAAAGAGCATGAAATTCCGCATAATAACAAATTATTTAATAGTTCCTAAATAGTATATTTTCTAGAAATAATTATAGATTTATGAATATTTTTTTCATAGTTTCCAAATTTTTTCCAATTCATCCAGCATTTTCTCAGTAACCATTAATGGTACAAAAATGGCATTAGTACCATTAGAAAGAGCATAAAATTCTACATAATAATATATTCTATAATAGTTTATGAATAATATATTTTAAGAGTAATCTTAGAATGAAATGAAAGAAGTATTAATTTTTTTTACAAATCTTTTCCAATTCAATCTTGATTTTCTCAGCAACCATTAATGCTACAAAAATGACATTAGTACCATTAGAAAGAGCATGAAATTCCGCATAATAACAAATTATTTAATAGTTTCTAAATAGTATATTTTCTAGAAATAATTATAGATTTATGAATATTTTTTTCATAGTTTCCAATTTTTTTCCAATTCATCCAGCCTTTTCTCAGTAACCATTAATGGTACAAAAATGGCATTAGTACCATTAGAAAGAGCATAAAATTCTACATAATAATATATTCTATAATAGTTTATGAATAATATATTTTAAGAGTAATCTTAGAATGAAATGAAAGAAGTATTATTTTTTTTTCCAAATCTCTTCCAATTCAATCTCGATTTTCTCAGCAACCATTAATGCTACAAAAATGACATTAGTACCATTAGAAAGAGCATGAAATTCCGCATAATAACAAATTATTTAATAGTTTCTAAATAGTATATTTTCTAGAAATAATTATAGATTTATGAATATTTTTTTCATAGTTTCCAATTTTTTTCCAATTCATCCAGCCTTTTCTCAATAACCATTAATGGTACAAAAATGGCATTAGTACCATTAGAAAGAGCATAAAATTCTACATAATAATATATTCTATAATAGTTTATGAATAATATATTTTAAGAGTAATCTTAGAATGAAATGAAAGAAGTATTAATTATTTTTCCAAATCTTTTCCAATTCAATCTCGATTTTCTCAGCAACCATTAATGCTACAAAAATGACATTAGTACCATTAGAAAGAGCATGAAATTCCGCATAATAGCAAATTATTTAATAGTTCCTAAATAGTATATTTTCTAGAAATAATTATAGATTTATGAATATTTTTTTCATAGTTTCCAAATTTTTTCCAATTCATCCAGCATTTTCTCAGTAACCATTAATGGTACAAAAATGGCATTAGTACCATTAGAAAGAGCATAAAATTCTACATAATAATATATTCTATAATAGTTTATGAATAATATATTTTAAGAGTAATCTTAGAATGAAATGAAAGAAGTATTAATTTTTTTTCCAAATCTTTTCCAATTCAATCTCGATTTTCTCAGCAACCATTAATGCTACAAAAATGACATTAGTACCATTAGAAAGAGCATGAAATTCCGCATAATAACAAATTATTTAATAGTTTCTAAATAGTATATTTTCTAGAAATAATTATAGATTTATGAATATTTTTTTCATAGTTTCCAATTTTTTTCCAATTCATCCAGCCTTTTCTCAGTAACCATTAACGGTACAAAAATGGCATTAGTACCATTAGAAAGAGCATAAAATTCTACATAATAATATATTCTATAATAGTTTATGAATAATATATTTTAAGAGTAATCTTAGAATGAAATGAAAGAAATATTATTTTTTTTTCCAAATCTTTTCCAATTCAATCTCGATTTTCTCAGCAACCATTAATGCTACAAAAATGACATTAGTACCATTAGAAAGAGCATGAAATTCCGCATAATAACAAATTATTTAATAGTTCCTAAATAGTATATTTTCTAGAAATAATTATAGATTTATGAATATTTTTTTCATAGTTTCCAAATTTTTTCCAATTCATCCAGCATTTTCTCATTAACCATTAATGGTACAAAAATGGCATTAGTACCATTAGAAAGAGCATAAAATTCTACATAATAATATATTCTATAATAGTTTATGAATAATATATTTTAAGAGTAATCTTAGAATGAAATGAAAGAAGTATTAATTTTTTTTACAAATCTTTTCCAATTCAATCTTGATTTTCTCAGCAACCATTAATGCTACAAAAATGACATTAGTACCATTAGAAAGAGCATGAAATTCCGCATAATAACAAATTATTTAATAGTTTCTAAATAGTATATTTTCTAGAAATAATTATAGATTTATGAATATTTTTTTCATAGTTTCCAAATTTTTTCCAATTCATCCAGCCTTTTCTCAGTAACCATTAATGGTACAAAAATGGCAATAGTACCATTAGAAAGAGCATAAAATTCTACATAATAATATATTCTATAATAGTTTATGAATAATATATTTTAAGAGTAATCTTAGAATGAAATGAAAGAAGTATTAATTTTTTTTACAAATCTTTTCCAATTCAATCTTGATTTTCTCAGCAACCATTAATGCTACAAAAATGACATTAGTACCATTAGAAAGAGCATGAAATTCCGCATAATAACAAATTATTTAATAGTTTCTAAATAGTATATTTTCTAGAAATAATTATAGATTTATGAATATTTTTTTCATAGTTTCCAAATTTTTTCCAATTCATCCAGCCTTTTCTCAGTAACCATTAATGGTACAAAAATGGCATTAGTACCATTAGAAAGAGCATAAAATTCTACATAATAATATATTCTATAATAGTTTATGAATAATATATTTTAAGAGTAATCTTAGAATGAAATGAAAGAAATATTATTTTTTTTTCCAAATATTTTCCAATTCAATCTCGATTTTCTCAGCAACCATTAATGATACAAAAATGACATTAGTACCATTAGAAAGAGCATGAAATTCCGCATAATAACAAATTATTTAATAGTTTCTAAATAGTATATTTTCTAGAAATAATTATAGATTTATGAATATTTTTTTCATAGTTTCCAATTTTTTTCCAATTCATCCAGCCTTTTCTCAGTAACCATTAATGGTACAAAAATGGCATTAGTACCATTAGAAAGAGCATAAAATTCTACATAATAATATATTCTATAATAGTTTATGAATAATATATTTTAAGAGTAATCTTAGAATGAAATGAAAGAAGTATTAATTTTTTTTACAAATCTTTTCCAATTCAATCTCGATTTTCTCAGCAACCATTAATGCTACAAAAATGACATTAGTACCATTAGAAAGAGCATGAAATTCCGCATAATAACAAATTATTTAATAGTTTCTAAATAGTATATTTTCTAGAAATAATTATAGATTTATGAATATTTTTTTCATAGTTTCCAAATTTTTTCCAATTCATCCAGCCTTTTCTCAGTAACCATTAATGGTACAAAAATGGCATTAGTACCATTAGAAAGAGCATAAAATTCTACATAATAATATATTCTATAATAGTTTATGAATAATATATTTTAAGAGTAATCTTAGAATGAAATGAAAGAAATATTATTTTTTTTTCCAAATCATTTCCAATTCAATCTCGATTTTCTCAGCAACCATTAATGATACAAAAATGACATTAGTACCATTAGAAAGAGCATGAAATTCCGCATAATAACAAATTATTTAATAGTTTCTAAATAGTATATTTTCTAGAAATAATTATAGATTTATGAATATTTTTTTCATAGTTTCCAATTTTTTTCCAATTCATCCAGCCTTTTCTCAGTAACCATTAATGGTACAAAAATGGCATTAGTACCATTAGAAAGAGCATAAAATTCTACATAATAATATATTCTATAATAGTTTATGAATAATATATTTTAAGAGTAATCTTAGAATGAAATGAAAGAAATATTATTTTTTTTTCCAAATCTTTTCCAATTCAATCTCGATTTTCTCAGCAACCATTAATGCTACAAAAATGACATTAGTACCATTAGAAAGAGCATGAAATTCCGCATAATAACAAATTATTTAATAGTTTCTAAATAGTATATTTTCTAGAAATAATTATAGATTTATGAATATTTTTTTCATAGTTTCCAATTTTTTTCCAATTCATCCAGCCTTTTCTCAGTAACCATTAATGGTACAAAAATGGCATTAGTACCATTAGAAAGAACATAAAATTCTACATAATAATATATTCTATAATAGTTTATGAATAATATATTTTAAGAGTAATCTTAGAATGAAATGAAAGAAGTATTATTTTTTTTTCCAAATCTCTTCCAATTCAATCTCGATTTTCTCAGCAACCATTAATGCTACAAAAATGACATTAGTACCATTAGAAAGAGCATGAAATTCCGCATAATAACAAATTATTTAATAGTTCCTAAATAGTATATTTTCTAGAAATAATTATAGATTTATGAATATTTTTTTCATAGTTTCCAAATTTTTTCCAATTCATCCAGCATTTTCTCAGTAACCATTAATGGTACAAAAATGGCATTAGTACCATTAGAAAGAGCATAAAATTCTACATAATAATATATTCTATAATAGTTTATGAATAATATATTTTAAGAGTAATCTTAGAATGAAATGAAAGAAGTATTAATTTTTTTTCCAAATCTTTTCCAATTCAATCTCGATTTTCTCAGCAACCATTAATGCTACAAAAATGACATTAGTACCATTAGAAAGAGCATGAAATTCCGCATAATAACAAATTATTTAATAGTTCCTAAATAGTATATTTTCTAGAAATAATTATAGATTTATGAATATTTTTTTCATAGTTTCCAAATTTTTTCCAATTCATCCAGCCTTTTCTCAGTAACCATTAATGGTACAAAAATGGCATTAGTACCATTAGAAAGAGCATAAAATTCTACATAATAATATATTCTATAATAGTTTATGAATAATATATTTTAAGAGTAATCTTAGAATGAAATGAAAGAAGTATTAATTTTTTTTCCAAATCTTTTCCAATTCAATCTCGATTTTCTCAGCAACCATTAATGCTACAAAAATGACATTAGTACCATTAGAAAGAGCATGAAATTCCGCATAATAACAAATTATTTAATAGTTTCTAAATAGTATATTTTCTAGAAATAATTATAGATTTATGAATATTTTTTTCATAGTTTCCAATTTTTTTCCAATTCATCCAGCCTTTTCTCAGTAACCATTAATGGTACAAAAATGGCATTAGTACCATTAGAAAGAGCATAAAATTCTACATAATAATATATTCTATAATAGTTTATGAATAATATATTTTAAGAGTAATCTTAGAATGAAATGAAAGAAATATTATTTTTTTTTCCAAATCTTTTCCAATTCAATCTCGATTTTCTCAGCAACCATTAATGCTACAAAAATGACATTAGTACCATTAAAAAGAGCATGAAATTCCGCATAATAACAAATTATTTAATAGTTTCTAAATAGTATATTTTCTAGAAATAATTATAGATTTATGAATATTTTTTTCATAGTTTCCAATTTTTTTCCAATTCATCCAGCCTTTTCTCAGTAACCATTAATGGTACAAAAATGGCATTAGTACCATTAGAAAGAGCATAAAATTCTACATAATAATATATTCTATAATAGTTTATGAATAATATATTTTAAGAGTAATCTTAGAATGAAATGAAAGAAGTATTAATTTTTTTCTCCAAATCTTTTCCAATTCAATCTCGATTTTCTCAGCAACCATTAATGCTACAAAAATGACATTAGTACCATTAGAAAGAGCATGAAATTCCGCATAATAACAAATTATTTAATAGTTCCTAAATAGTATATTTTCTAGAAATAATTATAAATTTATGAATATTTTTTTCATAGTTTCCAAATTTTTTCCAATTCATCCAGCCTTTTCTCAGTAACCATTAATGGTACAAAAATGGCATTAGTACCATTAGAAAGAGCATAAAATTCTACATAATAATATATTCTATAATAGTTTATGAATAATATATTTTAAGAGTAATCTTAGAATGAAATGAAAGAAGTATTAATTTTTTTTCCAAATCTTTTCCAATTCAATCTCGATTTTCTCAGCAACCATTAATGCTACAAAAATGACATTAGTACCATTAGAAAGAGCATGAAATTCCGCATAATAACAAATTATTTAATAGTTTCTAAATAGTATATTTTCTAGAAATAATTATAGATTTATGAATATTTTTTTCATAGTTTCCAATTTTTTTCCAATTCATCCAGCCTTTTCTCAGTAACCATTAATGGTACAAAAATGGCATTAGTACCATTAGAAAGAGCATAAAATTCTACATAATAATATATTCTATAATAGTTTATGAATAATATATTTTAAGAGTAATCTTAGAATGAAATGAAAGAAATATTATTTTTTTTTCCAAATCTTTTCTAATTCAATCTCGATTTTCTCAGCAACCATTAATGCTACAAAAATGACATTAGTACCATTAGAAAGAGCATGAAATTCCGCATAATAACAAATTATTTAATAGTTTCTAAATAGTATATTTTCTAGAAATAATTATAGATTTATGAATATTTTTTTCATAGTTTCCAATTTTTTTCCAATTCATCCAGCCTTTTCTCAGTAACCATTAATGGTACAAAAATGGCATTAGTACCATTAGAAAGAGCATAAAATTCTACATAATAATATATTCTATAATAGTTTATGAATAATATATTTTAAGAGTAATCTTAGAATGAAATGAAAGAAATATTATTTTTTTTTCCAAATCTTTTCTAATTCAATCTCGATTTTCTCAGCAACCATTAATGCTACAAAAATGACATTAGTACCATTAGAAAGAGCATGAAATTCCGCATAATAACAAATTATTTAATAGTTTCTAAATAGTATATTTTCTAGAAATAATTATAGATTTATGAATATTTTTTTCATAGTTTCCAATTTTTTTCCAATTCATCCAGCCTTTTCTCAGTAACCATTAATGGTACAAAAATGGCATTAGTACCATTAGAAAGAGCATAAAATTCTACATAATAATATATTCTATAATAGTTTATGAATAATATATTTTAAGAGTAATCTTAGAATGAAATGAAAGAAGTATTAATTATTTTTCCAAATCTTTTCCAATTCAATCTCGATTTTCTCAGCAACCATTAATGCTACAAAAATGACATTAGTACCATTAGAAAGAGCATGAAATTCCGCATAATAGCAAATTATTTAATAGTTCCTAAATAGTATATTTTCTAGAAATAATTATAGATTTATGAATATTTTTTTCATAGTTTCCAAATTTTTTCCAATTCATCCAGCATTTTCTCAGTAACCATTAATGGTACAAAAATGGCATTAGTACCATTAGAAAGAGCATAAAATTCTACATAATAATATATTCTATAATAGTTTATGAATAATATATTTTAAGAGTAATCTTAGAATGAAATGAAAGAAGTATTAATTTTTTTTCCAAATCTTTTCCAATTCAATCTCGATTTTCTCAGCAACCATTAATGCTACAAAAATGACATTAGTACCATTAGAAAGAGCATGAAATTCCGCATAATAACAAATTATTTAATAGTTTCTAAATAGTATATTTTCTAGAAATAATTATAGATTTATGAATATTTTTTTCATAGTTTCCAATTTTTTTCCAATTCATCCAGCCTTTTCTCAGTAACCATTAATGGTACAAAAATGGCATTAGTACCATTAGAAAGAGCATAAAATTCTACATAATAATATATTCTATAATAGTTTATGAATAATATATTTTAAGAGTAATCTTAGAATGAAATGAAAGAAATATTTTTTTTTTTTCCAAATCTTTTCCAATTCAATCTCGATTTTCTCAGCAACCATTAATGCTACAAAAATGACATTAGTACCATTAGAAAGAGCATGAAATTCCGCATAATAACAAATTATTTAATAGTTTCTAAATAGTATATTTTCTAGAAATAATTATAGATTTATGAATATTTTTTTCATAGTTTCCAATTTTTTTCCAATTCATCCAGCCTTTTCTCAGTAACCATTAATGGTACAAAAATGGCATTAGTACCATTAGAAAGAACATAAAATTCTACATAATAATATATTCTATAATAGTTTATGAATAATATATTTTAAGAGTAATCTTAGAATGAAATGAAAGAAGTATTATTTTTTTTTCCAAATCTCTTCCAATTCAATCTCGATTTTCTCAGCAACCATTAATGCTACAAAAATGACATTAGTACCATTAGAAAGAGCATGAAATTCCGCATAATAACAAATTATTTAATAGTTCCTAAATAGTATATTTTCTAGAAATAATTATAGATTTATGAATATTTTTTTCATAGTTTCCAAATTTTTTCCAATTCATCCAGCATTTTCTCAGTAACCATTAATGGTACAAAAATGGCATTAGTACCATTAGAAAGAGCATAAAATTCTACATAATAATATATTCTATAATAGTTTATGAATAATATATTTTAAGAGTAATCTTAGAATGAAATGAAAGAAGTATTAATTTTTTTTACAAATCTTTTCCAATTCAATCTTGATTTTCTCAGCAACCATTAATGCTACAAAAATGACATTAGTACCATTAGAAAGAGCATGAAATTCCGCATAATAACAAATTATTTAATAGTTTCTAAATAGTATATTTTCTAGAAATAATTATAGATTTATGAATATTTTTTTCATAGTTTCCAAATTTTTTCCAATTCATCCAGCCTTTTCTCAGTAACCATTAATGGTACAATTATGGCATTAGTACCATTAGAAAGAGCATAAAATTCTACATAATAATATATTCTATAATAGTTTATGAATAATATATTTTAAGAGTAATCTTAGAATGAAATGAAAGAAATATTATTTTTTTTTCCAAATCTTTTCCAATTCAATCTCGATTTTCTCAGCAACCATTAATGATACAAAAATGACATTAGTACCATTAGAAAGAGCATGAAATTCCGCATAATAACAAATTATTTAATAGTTTCTAAATAGTATATTTTCTAGAAATAATTATAGATTTATGAATATTTTTTTCATAGTTTCCAATTTTTTTCCAATTCATCCAGCCTTTTCTCAGTAACCATTAATGGTACAAAAATGGCATTAGTACCATTAGAAAGAGCATAAAATTCTACATAATAATATATTCTATAATAGTTTATGAATAATATATTTTAAGAGTAATCTTAGAATGAAATGAAAGAAGTATTAATTTTTTTTACAAATCTTTTCCAATTCAATCTTGATTTTCTCAGCAACCATTAATGCTACAAAAATGACATTAGTACCATTAGAAAGAGCATGAAATTCCGCATAATAACAAATTATTTAATAGTTTCTAAATAGTATATTTTCTAGAAATAATTATAGATTTATGAATATTTTTTTCATAGTTTCCAAATTTTTTCCAATTCATCCAGCCTTTTCTCAGTAACCATTAATGGTACAAAAATGGCATTAGTACCATTAGAAAGAGCATAAAATTCTACATAATAATATATTCTATAATAGTTTATGAATAATATATTTTAAGAGTAATCTTAGAATGAAATGAAAGAAATATTATTTTTTTTTCCAAATCTTTTCTAATTCAATCTCGATTTTCTCAGCAACCATTAATGCTACAAAAATGACATTAGTACCATTAGAAAGAGCATGAAATTCCGCATAATAACAAATTATTTAATAGTTTCTAAATAGTATATTTTCTAGAAATAATTATAGATTTATGAATATTTTTTTCATAGTTTCCAATTTTTTTCCAATTCATCCAGCCTTTTCTCAGTAACCATTAATGGTACAAAAATGGCATTAGTACCATTAGAAAGAGCATAAAATTCTACATAATAATATATTCTATAATAGTTTATGAATAATATATTTTAAGAGTAATCTTAGAATGAAATGAAAGAAATATTATTTTTTTTTCCAAATCTTTTCTAATTCAATCTCGATTTTCTCAGCAACCATTAATGCTACAAAAATGACATTAGTACCATTAGAAAGAGCATGAAATTCCGCATAATAACAAATTATTTAATAGTTTCTAAATAGTATATTTTCTAGAAATAATTATAGATTTATGAATATTTTTTTCATAGTTTCCAATTTTTTTCCAATTCATCCAGCCTTTTCTCAGTAACCATTAATGGTACAAAAATGGCATTAGTACCATTAGAAAGAGCATAAAATTCTACATAATAATATATTCTATAATAGTTTATGAATAATATATTTTAAGAGTAATCTTAGAATGAAATGAAAGAAGTATTAATTATTTTTCCAAATCTTTTCCAATTCAATCTCGATTTTCTCAGCAACCATTAATGCTACAAAAATGACATTAGTACCATTAGAAAGAGCATGAAATTCCGCATAATAGCAAATTATTTAATAGTTCCTAAATAGTATATTTTCTAGAAATAATTATAGATTTATGAATATTTTTTTCATAGTTTCCAAATTTTTTCCAATTCATCCAGCATTTTCTCAGTAACCATTAATGGTACAAAAATGGCATTAGTACCATTAGAAAGAGCATAAAATTCTACATAATAATATATTCTATAATAGTTTATGAATAATATATTTTAAGAGTAATCTTAGAATGAAATGAAAGAAGTATTAATTTTTTTTCCAAATCTTTTCCAATTCAATCTCGATTTTCTCAGCAACCATTAATGCTACAAAAATGACATTAGTACCATTAGAAAGAGCATGAAATTCCGCATAATAACAAATTATTTAATAGTTTCTAAATAGTATATTTTCTAGAAATAATTATAGATTTATGAATATTTTTTTCATAGTTTCCAATTTTTTTCCAATTCATCCAGCCTTTTCTCAGTAACCATTAATGGTACAAAAATGGCATTAGTACCATTAGAAAGAGCATAAAATTCTACATAATAATATATTCTATAATAGTTTATGAATAATATATTTTAAGAGTAATCTTAGAATGAAATGAAAGAAATATTTTTTTTTTTTCCAAATCTTTTCCAATTCAATCTCGATTTTCTCAGCAACCATTAATGCTACAAAAATGACATTAGTACCATTAGAAAGAGCATGAAATTCCGCATAATAACAAATTATTTAATAGTTTCTAAATAGTATATTTTCTAGAAATAATTATAGATTTATGAATATTTTTTTCATAGTTTCCAATTTTTTTCCAATTCATCCAGCCTTTTCTCAGTAACCATTAATGGTACAAAAATGGCATTAGTACCATTAGAAAGAACATAAAATTCTACATAATAATATATTCTATAATAGTTTATGAATAATATATTTTAAGAGTAATCTTAGAATGAAATGAAAGAAGTATTATTTTTTTTTCCAAATCTCTTCCAATTCAATCTCGATTTTCTCAGCAACCATTAATGCTACAAAAATGACATTAGTACCATTAGAAAGAGCATGAAATTCCGCATAATAACAAATTATTTAATAGTTCCTAAATAGTATATTTTCTAGAAATAATTATAGATTTATGAATATTTTTTTCATAGTTTCCAAATTTTTTCCAATTCATCCAGCATTTTCTCAGTAACCATTAATGGTACAAAAATGGCATTAGTACCATTAGAAAGAGCATAAAATTCTACATAATAATATATTCTATAATAGTTTATGAATAATATATTTTAAGAGTAATCTTAGAATGAAATGAAAGAAGTATTAATTTTTTTTACAAATCTTTTCCAATTCAATCTTGATTTTCTCAGCAACCATTAATGCTACAAAAATGACATTAGTACCATTAGAAAGAGCATGAAATTCCGCATAATAACAAATTATTTAATAGTTTCTAAATAGTATATTTTCTAGAAATAATTATAGATTTATGAATATTTTTTTCATAGTTTCCAAATTTTTTCCAATTCATCCAGCCTTTTCTCAGTAACCATTAATGGTACAATTATGGCATTAGTACCATTAGAAAGAGCATAAAATTCTACATAATAATATATTCTATAATAGTTTATGAATAATATATTTTAAGAGTAATCTTAGAATGAAATGAAAGAAATATTATTTTTTTTTCCAAATCTTTTCCAATTCAATCTCGATTTTCTCAGCAACCATTAATGATACAAAAATGACATTAGTACCATTAGAAAGAGCATGAAATTCCGCATAATAACAAATTATTTAATAGTTTCTAAATAGTATATTTTCTAGAAATAATTATAGATTTATGAATATTTTTTTCATAGTTTCCAATTTTTTTCCAATTCATCCAGCCTTTTCTCAGTAACCATTAATGGTACAAAAATGGCATTAGTACCATTAGAAAGAGCATAAAATTCTACATAATAATATATTCTATAATAGTTTATGAATAATATATTTTAAGAGTAATCTTAGAATGAAATGAAAGAAGTATTAATTTTTTTTACAAATCTTTTCCAATTCAATCTCGATTTTCTCAGCAACCATTAATGCTACAAAAATGACATTAGTACCATTAGAAAGAGCATGAAATTCCGCATAATAACAAATTATTTAATAGTTTCTAAATAGTATATTTTCTAGAAATAATTATAGATTTATGAATATTTTTTTCATAGTTTCCAAATTTTTTCCAATTCATCCAGCCTTTTCTCAGTAACCATTAATGGTACAAAAATGGCATTAGTACCATTAGAAAGAGCATAAAATTCTACATAATAATATATTCTATAATAGTTTATGAATAATATATTTTAAGAGTAATCTTAGAATGAAATGAAAGAAATATTATTTTTTTTTCCAAATCTTTTCTAATTCAATCTCGATTTTCTCAGCAACCATTAATGCTACAAAAATGACATTAGTACCATTAGAAAGAGCATGAAATTCCGCATAATAACAAATTATTTAATAGTTTCTAAATAGTGTATTTTCTAGAAATAATTATAGATTTATGAATATTTTTTTCATAGTTTCCAATTTTTTTCCAATTCATCCAGCCTTTTCTCAGTAACCATTAATGGTACAAAAATGGCATTAGTACCATTAGAAAGAGCATAAAATTCTACATAATAATATATTCTATAATAGTTTATGAATAATATATTTTAAGAGTAATCTTAGAATGAAATGAAAGAAATATTATTTTTTTTTCCAAATCTTTTCTAATTCAATCTCGATTTTCTCAGCAACCATTAATGCTACAAAAATGACATTAGTACCATTAGAAAGAGCATGAAATTCCGCATAATAACAAATTATTTAATAGTTTCTAAATAGTATATTTTCTAGAAATAATTATAGATTTATGAATATTTTTTTCATAGTTTCCAATTTTTTTCCAATTCATCCAGCCTTTTCTCAGTAACCATTAATGGTACAAAAATGGCATTAGTACCATTAGAAAGAGCATAAAATTCTACATAATAATATATTCTATAATAGTTTATGAATAATATATTTTAAGAGTAATCTTAGAATGAAATGAAAGAAGTATTAATTATTTTTCCAAATCTTTTCCAATTCAATCTCGATTTTCTCAGCAACCATTAATGCTACAAAAATGACATTAGTACCATTAGAAAGAGCATGAAATTCCGCATAATAGCAAATTATTTAATAGTTCCTAAATAGTATATTTTCTAGAAATAATTATAGATTTATGAATATTTTTTTCATAGTTTCCAAATTTTTTCCAATTCATCCAGCATTTTCTCAGTAACCATTAATGGTACAAAAATGGCATTAGTACCATTAGAAAGAGCATAAAATTCTACATAATAATATATTCTATAATAGTTTATGAATAATATATTTTAAGAGTAATCTTAGAATGAAATGAAAGAAGTATTAATTTTTTTTCCAAATCTTTTCCAATTCAATCTCGATTTTCTCAGCAACCATTAATGCTACAAAAATGACATTAGTACCATTAGAAAGAGCATGAAATTCCGCATAATAACAAATTATTTAATAGTTTCTAAATAGTATATTTTCTAGAAATAATTATAGATTTATGAATATTTTTTTCATAGTTTCCAATTTTTTTCCAATTCATCCAGCCTTTTCTCAGTAACCATTAATGGTACAAAAATGGCATTAGTACCATTAGAAAGAGCATAAAATTCTACATAATAATATATTCTATAATAGTTTATGAATAATATATTTTAAGAGTAATCTTAGAATGAAATGAAAGAAATATTTTTTTTTTTTCCAAATCTTTTCCAATTCAATCTCGATTTTCTCAGCAACCATTAATGCTACAAAAATGACATTAGTACCATTAGAAAGAGCATGAAATTCCGCATAATAACAAATTATTTAATAGTTTCTAAATAGTATATTTTCTAGAAATAATTATAGATTTATGAATATTTTTTTCATAGTTTCCAATTTTTTTCCAATTCATCCAGCCTTTTCTCAGTAACCATTAATGGTACAAAAATGGCATTAGTACCATTAGAAAGAACATAAAATTCTACATAATAATATATTCTATAATAGTTTATGAATAATATATTTTAAGAGTAATCTTAGAATGAAATGAAAGAAGTATTATTTTTTTTTCCAAATCTCTTCCAATTCAATCTCGATTTTCTCAGCAACCATTAATGCTACAAAAATGACATTAGTACCATTAGAAAGAGCATGAAATTCCGCATAATAACAAATTATTTAATAGTTCCTAAATAGTATATTTTCTAGAAATAATTATAGATTTATGAATATTTTTTTCATAGTTTCCAAATTTTTTCCAATTCATCCAGCATTTTCTCAGTAACCATTAATGGTACAAAAATGGCATTAGT
>JAWZYT010002028.1:5000-159390 GCA_034508575.1 Petrolisthes manimaculis | reverse complement strand
GGATGAGAGAATGTGGGATGAATGAGTAAGAGGAGGAGGAGGAAAAAAGAGAGATGAATTAAAAGAGAGAGAGAGAGGAAAACGAAAAGAGACAGACAGACAGACAGAAAGGAGAGACTAACTGATGAACAGGTAGACAGAGTAGAGAGAGAGGAGACTAAAAAGAGAGAGAAGTAAAGGAGGAAGGAATGAGAGAGGAAGGAAGGAAGGAAGGAAGGAAGGAAGGAAGGAAGTGTTTAGTTGTGAAAGTCCTCAATACTGACAGGGAGAAGGAAGGATGAAAAAAAAAGGAAAAGGGAGGATGGGAGGAAGTGGAGGATGAAGAAGGGAGGGGGAGGTTAGAAAAAAAAAGGAAGATAAAAAGAGGGTGGGAGAGAAAATTGGAAGATGAGATAAGGAAGAAGAGTGAGTGAGGGAGGAAGGAATAAGAGAGAGGGAGGGAGGGACGGGGAAAGAGAGGGAAATGAAATGAAAGAAGAGAGATAGGGGAAGGAGGAGGAAACATAGAGAGGGAAGGTGGAGAGGATGGAGGGAGGGAGGAAGAGGATGGTGGGAGGGAGGAAGAGAGGGAGGAAGGAGGGGAAGGGGAGAGGCAGGAACAAGGGAGGAAGAGGATGGAGGAAGGAGGGAGGGAGGGTGGAGAGGAAGAAAGGAAGAGAAGAGGGAGGAGGAAGAAAGAGAGGGAGGGAGGAAGAAAGAGAGAGAGGGAGGGAGGAAGGAAGAGGAAGGAGGGGAAGTGTGGTGGTGGTGGTGGTGGTGGGAGAGCCTCAAGACAAAAAAAAAAAAAAAAAAAAAAAAAAAACTACCTCAGCACGCGAACGCCATTACCCGCCTCACCACAAACCCACCTCGTATGTCATCGTTCACCACTCCATGATTTCATTGGCTTTCGTACCAATCCAGTCCTCACTCAATTCCACTCGTAATGTCCCAGAGTGTAATGTTCACCAGTATACTTTCACCCATTTCATTTGAGATATACGGTTGGTTGGTTGGTAGGTCTAGGGATATATATATAGTAATCATTTTGTGGTTGTGTGTGTGTGTGTGTGTGTGTTATAGTATTTGGGGTTGTGGTGTGTGTGTGTTTGTGTGTGTATAGTATTTGGGGTTGGTGTGTGCGTGTGTGTGTGTGTGTGTGTATAGTATTTGGGGTTGTGGTGTGTGTGTGTGTGTGTGTGTTACTGTAGTGTGTATATTATGTGTGTGTATTTGAGGAATGTGTGTGTGGGCCGTGTTTATGTGTTCGTAAGTTATTTGTTTTGTGAGAGTAGACCAATGTTAGTGTAAACGTGTCTCTCTCTCTCTCTCTCTCTCTCTCTCTCTCTCTCTCTCTCTCTCTCTCTCTCTCTCTCTCTCTCTCTCTCTCAGTGTGTGTGTGTGTGTGTGTGTGTGTCAGTGCACGTGGTGAGGTCAGAGATCGCACACTCCCCAGTAATCAGTTTTCCTCAGTTATTTCCTGGAAAGCCACTCCACACTGCACAATGCTCGTCTGTCTGTCTGTCTGTGTGTCTGTTGTGTGTTATACCTGCTTGTAGAGTTTGTCGATCGATCTGGGGTTGTGTTGTGATGTGTTGGTTAAATGTTGTGTTGTGGTGTGTTGTGTTGTGATGGGTTGGTAGAGCTTGTTAAATGTTGTGTTGTGTTGTGTTGTATTGTATTTTTGATGTGTTGTGTTGTGTTGGGTTGGTTGAGCTTATTAAATGTTGTGTTTTTGTTGTGTTGTTGTATTGTGTTTGTGATATGTTAGCTGAGTAGTAGTAGTGTGTGTGTGTTTGTATGACTGTGTGTGTGTGTGTGTGTGTTATACTGTAGGTCACCGCCCCCTTGCAGGTCATTATACAGGTCACAGGTCATGCTCTCTCCAACCTCAGGTAATGCCACTTCCCCCACCTCACCTCACCTCACCTTACCTCACCCTTTCCATCCCCCCCACCTCAACCCCACCCCGGCAACCTCCCTCCACCCCCACACACTCCAAGCCCCACTCCACCCCACCTCACCCTTTCCATCCCCCCACCTCAACCCCACCCCGGCAACCTCCCTCCACCCCCACACACTCCAAGCCCGACTCCACCCCACCTCACCTCTCCCTCACTCCAGAGCCGTAGAATAGAAGAGTTTGGACAACCGCTCTGCTGGTCGCCATCTTGCATCGACATGTCAGTGAGCGGCCGTATGAAAACAATAGCCAGACTACAAACATTAACTTCCCAGCCTTTTATTTCAGTACATATTGTTTACATATATAAATACACATGTATATATTATGTACATGTGTATGTACATATGACTTATTATAATGATAGTAGTCTTTTAATGTATATAAATGGGAAGAAAGACAATGAAAACCCAACCAAGGCCTCGCCTATACCCGCCTAGCAATAAATAGGAATAGAAGAAACGTGTCTTAGAATGGTCCAAAATAGTGAATACTGATCTAAAAATATACATTATAGTAAATTAAAGAATTCTTAATAAATAGTTAGGTTAGGTTAGGTTAAGTTAGGATAGGTCTGAGAGAGAAACGCCGCCGCCGCCGCCGCCGCCGCCGCCGCCGCCGCCCTGCCGCCGCCCCACCGCTACCTCGTCACCGCCGCCGGCCCGCCGCCGCCGCCGCACCGCCACCCCGCCGCCGCCGCCGCCGTTGTTTTAATATATATATATATATATATACTTATATATATACTTACTTACTTAAACAACACGACCAAATGTGACAAGTCTAAAAATCTTCCCTATAAGAGTTCTGCTAGTTTTTTTTTTTTTTTTTTTTTTTTTAGTATGCGAGTGATTGTAGGTGTAAGATTTCACGATGACTTTTCCAACGGTGCTCAGTGTATCCTGCATATCACTGAGGTGTTGTTGAGTGTGTGTGTGTGTGTGTGTGTGTGTTATTATTATTATTGACTATGTTGGTTGGTCAGCACTTTGTTTGTCACACGCACACACGCACGCACGCATGCACTCACTTCACACGACATAGCATAGCATCTACATTCCAATCATGTATGTATGTATGTATGTATGTATGTATGTATGTATGTTAAAGGCACTACATGAGCCATATACATAATTATTTTTGTATCCAGGTCTGTTTTGAATACATAACTTGACGTAGTATATCGAATGAGTTCTAGCATATATATTTATTGTTGTTGTTATTGTTATTTGTTGTTGTTATTGTTATTTTTGTTGTTGTCGTTGTTATTTGTTGTTGTAATGTGTTGTTGTTGTTGTTGTTGCTGTAATGTGTTGTTGTTATTTGTTGTTGTAATGTGTTTTTATTGTTATATGTTGTTGTAATGTGTTGTTGTTGTTGTTGTTATGGTGTTGTGGCCTAGTGGTAAGGTAGGCTAGTTGAGGTAACGTTAATGGTGCTACCGGTGATTGTTTTGGTGGTCGAATTATAGTGTGTGGTGTAGGGTCTGTAGTGGTGGTGATGGTGATGATGGTGGAGGGGGTTAATGTTGTTGTTGTCACCACCACCATCACCAACATCACCACCACCACATACACCACCACCAACACCACCACCACCACCACAACCAACACCACCAACACCACCATCACCACCAACACCATCACCACCACTACTCATTACATCACCATCACCACCACCACTCATTACATCACCATCACCACAGTAGCGTTCCAGCAGTTTACAAAATGAAGCAACACTCAACTACCTTAAGGGAAAAAATGTAATCAGTGCAAATTGCCCCGTGTGTATGTGTGTGTGTGTGTGTGTGTGTGTGTGTGTGTGTGTGTGTGTGTGTGTGTGTGTGTGTGTGTGTGTAAAAAGCGGAACATAATTATTAGTGCTTTGCCAGGGGTTTCTCTCCTCTGTAGGTACCTTTCTTTCTTTCTTTATCGATACGCTGCAGTGGGTTTGTAATATCAATCTACTAACTGTTTATCTATTATTATTATATCTGTCTATCTATTTATATATTTATCTGTCTTTCTGGCTATTTATCTGTTTTTTTTTGTCTCTGTCTCTGTCTTTCTGTCTCTCTGTCTCTCTCTCTCTCTGTCTATTTATATATCTATCCTATCTATCTATTTATCTATCAAAATCTCTATGTGACTGAAAAGCTCACTGGAAATAAGAATTTTGGTAGAAATATGGGAAATCTAAAAGCTCCCCCCTCACTTATAGGAAGATAATTGTAATATTTTGATGAAGGGAGCTGTGCCACCTTTTAATTATATCATACACTACAGACACCCGTAGTTTAAAAAAAAATGAGGGCCCTTACTGGAGCTCTATGAATTCTCCAAACTACTCCAGGCAACAGATTCCCTATTCGAAACACTGAAGCGCGTTATGGCCTGGATTATTTGGAGGGTTCATAGAGCTCCAGTAAGGGCCCTCAATTTTTTTTAAACTACGGATGTTAATGTTTTGTAAGTACCGCCGTGTAAGGTCATTCATCCCATCAGTAAGTACAGTCGTGGACAATAATTAAGTCCAACGTCCAATCATAGAATAGTTAAAAATAATATAAATTAGAAAAGTATTAAAACAATCTTGCAACGCTTTTTTTTATGTTTTCAGAAAAATATGGAAAGCTATTTTTCATCCATAACGTTATTACTATTATTATATTACTGAATGAGGCTTTGAGAAATAACATTTAATACATCACCAGTTACTTTTGTTGACTAAAATAAAAACTGATAGTGAATTAGGGCGCAACGGAATAGAATAACCTGCCTCATTAATTTGATACAACTAAAGTGAATTTATGTTACCAACTGTACAACACCTTTAAACACTCCTTCCTTCCCTCCCTCCTTCGTACGTCAGAAGAAGGTGAAAAGAGGTAATGACCCTCTCCCTGGCTAGCACCTCATCTGGCACTTTCACCATGGAGGCACTCTGAGCTTATTATCGTCCTGGACACCACATCATGATTCTTATGTAATCCAACAACTGGATATACTCACTCTCTGACGCAACCACCACCACCAGCAACACCACCAACACCACCACCACCATGACTTCCGAACTGGTACCCAGCCACAGAGGGAGGGAAGTGAGGGTAATTTCCCCAATACTACAGCTGTTATGGTACCAGAGAGGGTGTTTTACGACGTTCTGTGGCCTTATAGTTAGTGCCTGAAACTCTAATCGGAAGGGTAAATATTCCTGCGTCAAAAGAAAGAAAATAAAACATGAAAATCAAAATTATACACTTGGGAGGCAAGATGAGGCTCTGATATTCTCTTTAAAATCTAGTGGAAGCATTCATAAATAAAAAAAAATCCATATAGTTAGCCAGTGGAAGCCTCCAATCACCACAACTACTAACATCCCCTTACAACCTTCCCCTCCCCACCACTAACCCCCCTCAACAACCCTTCCCTCTCCCCTACCACCATCAACTCACCCCTTAGCAACCCTCCCCTAACCCCTACCTGCACAACCAACACACACACACACACACACACACACACACACACACACACCACGCAACCCATCCCTACCTAGATCTACCACCACAGGTCGCCTTGTACTAAATCACAACAACAGCAACACACACACACACACAGACAGACAGACAGGCAGGACGTCACACCTCAAAAGCCTCAAATATTTTATCTTTTTTCACTCGCACCACACAGAGAAAAACAATAAGCTCTGCCAACCTGTCACCCATAGATTATTAATAGTATACTCGTTCCCCACTTCACCAACCCCCTGAGGCGACGTACTGTACAATCTGCTCCTTCCCTCACGTCCCATAAACAGGCTGGAAGTGGAAGTCCAAACGTTTGCCGCTGGGGAACCTCGACAACTGCAGGAGAAGAAACTATATGGGTTGTATTGCAAGACCATATAATAGAGAATCACCAAATAGTAGTAATATTAGTAGTAGTAGTGGTAGTAGTAGTTGTAGTAGTAGTAGTAGTAGTGGTGGTGGTGGTGGTGAGGTTAGTAAGGCAAATTCCAGTGGTCTTGGTTTTGTTGTTATTGATAAGGAGATTCTATATATTTTATCTCATACAATTATATTAACTGGAGCTCTTTTATAAAATACTCCATAGAAAATGTATTGGATGTTTATTATGGCTCTGGACTGACTGACTGCATACACACCCATAAAGGAGCCTCGACTCCATGTATGTACCCGTCCCCATGTACCCGTCCCCATGTACCCGTCCCCATGCACCTCTGTCAGTATAGTTGTCGTACTTGACGTGTGCTTGTGTCTGTACCTCTGTCTGTGTCTGTGTGTTTGTCTGTGTCTTTGTCTGTGTGTCTGTTTGTGTCTGTGTCTGTTTTTTTGTGTCTTTGTCTGTGTGTCTCAATGTCTGTGCCTATGTCTGTGTGTCTGTCTGTACATGTGTCTGTGTTTTTGTCTTTGTCTGGGTGTCTCTCTGTCTGTGTCTTTGTCTGTACATGTGTCTGTGTTTCTGTCTGTGTGTCTGTCTATAGTTGACATTTGTAACGTTTGGTTGGGTGACTTACTCGAGTGGAAGATGAGGCATGCCATAAATAAAACGATAAATATATAAATAACGTTTGTGGATGAGTGGAACCGTTCTCTCGGCGCGGTTCTAATCACGACCAGAGGTTTATATAGCAACACAACCATCAACCCCTTCTTGGAGTGTGTGTGTGTCTGTGTGTGTCTCTGTGTGTGTGTGTGTGTGAGTGTGTGTGTGTGTGTGTGTGTTTTGATATTTTACCTACTTTGCACTACTTTTGCGAAATTATCTCGTAATATTGTAGATAACTTTAGAGGGTATTAATTTTAAACTCTTTAATTGGCACGGATATATTGTTTGGTAATCTAATGTTCACAATTACAAGACGGTTTTGTATCCATCTGAGTAGAAATCCCTTGATGTCGTAAAAAAAAGGTTAATAATCTCTCTTTGGTCAGGTTTATGTATATATCCAGATGGCTTACGGAAGTGAGACAGAGAGAGAGAGAGAATTACATAGAATTACATAGAATCACAGACCACAACAGACCTTACGGTCCACACGGGGTGATCTGATTAGAAGGTTACTGGTGGAGAGAGACATAGACAGCGAGAGATACTGAGACATAGACAGAGACACACAGACAGACAGACAGATAGAGATAGACATAAACATAGACAGAAACAGACAGAGAAAGAATAATAGAGTGTAATTGTTGTTGTTGTTGTAGCTACGATTATAAAAAGGTCCCTGAGAGTTGAGTTAGCACAGTACTGTACTGATTTATGACACTCATTACGAAAGGTGGTGGTTTAAGGAGAGAGTATAGTTCTGACATTTTTGATGATTATGATTCCACCAAACTATTCTAGGCAACAGGATACCATTATTTTTCTTCAACTGGGTCTGTTTTCTGGCATACTTTGGAGGAATCAAGGCGCTGTAATGTACCATGTAATGTTCTATTCATTTACTGCACCTCTTTATGTACAGTTAGCAGTATAACTCGTCGACACTTTATACCGAACTTAGAACGATCATTTTTCCCTTCCGCAACACCCGAACAGGAAATAATGAAATCTTGTGTGTGTGTGTGTGTGTGTGTGTGTGTGTGTGTGTGTGTGTGTGTGTGTGTGTGTAAATGTGTGTGTGTAGTTGTAAGTGAGTGAGTGAGTGAGTGAGTGTGTGTGAATGTGTGTAGTTGTAGTTGAGTGAGTGAGTGAGTGAGTGACTGTGTGTGTGTGTGTGTGTGTGTGTGAGAGTGAGTGAGTGACTGTATATGTGTGTGTGCGTGTGTGTGTGTGTGTGTGTGCGTGTGTGTGTGTGTGTGTGTGTGTGTGTGTGTGTGTGTGTGTGTGTGTGTGTCACGTGCCGTCAGTTCCATGGAGTTAGTGAGTTCGTGTCACTATTTTCATACGTGATTGAATACTTGGAAATGGCTTGTTCTACACCACACTGCCTCTCAATCTATTTCTATCTCTATATGTGTTTCTGTCTGTGTCTTTGTCTGTGTCTATTTGTGTCTTTATCTGTGTCTGTCTTTGTCTGTGTCTGTGTCTATGTCTGTGTTTCTGTCTGTGTGTCTGTCTGTATCTCTATATGTGTCTTTGTCTGTGTCTATGTCTGTGTCTATGCCTGTGTGTCTGTCTGTGTCTCTATGTGTCTTTGTCTGTGTCTATGTCTGTGTTTTTGTCTGTGTGTCTGTCTGTTTCTGTATGTGTCTTTGTCTGTGTCTCTGTCTGTGTTTGTCTGTGTCTGTGTGTCTGTGTTTCTGTCTGTGTTTCTGCCTGTGTCAGTCTCTCTCTCTCACGTTAAATATTTTCCAAACTAGTGCATCCCACCCATTTCAACACCACAATAAAACCCTAAATGGAGAATAATTTATCATATCTTGAGGTTTAATTAATATACTGATCACACAAGGAAGGAAAGGAAAAGAAATGCATTAGAACAAGAAGGGAAAGCACGAACGAAAAAGAGATCACAAAAAAAAAAAAAAAAAAAAAAAAAAAAAAAGCAGACACACACACACACACTCACACACACACACACACACACACCCACACCCACACACACACACACACACACACAACTGCTAAACCATTTCCACATCCTTGATAACTGGTGGTGGTGGTGTTGGTGTGGAGGTCGAGGAATGAAATGAAAATAATGAGCAGCAAACTTTCTACATAAATGGATAGATGAAAAAAAAAATAACAGAAGCGTATATACTGTACTGTGTGTGTGTGTGTGTGTGTGTATGTGTGTGTGTGTGTGTGTGTGTGTGTGTGTGTGTGTGTGTGTGTGTGTGTGTGTGTGTGTGTGTGTGTGTGTGTGTGTGTGTGTGTGTGTATGTAAATCTGTAAATGTGTGTGTATGTGTATGTGTATGTTTGTATGTGTATGTGTGTATGTGTGTGTGTAATAATTGTTGTGGGGGTAAAACGTGGGTGTTTAAGGGGGTAATGGACGGAGAGAGAGAGGGGGGGGTTTTGGGGGGTGGGGGGTGGGGGGGGGGGTTGGGGGGGGGGGGTTGGGGGGGGGGGGGTTGGGGGGGGATGGGGGGGAAGATAATTGTGACGTGGTTTTGAAGTTGGCTTGTAACTGGGAAGGGAAGGGGGAAGGGAGTTAGGCTATGGTGTGTGTGATTTATGTGTTCTACCTGTGTGTGTGTGTGTGAGAGAGAGAGAGAGAAAGAGAGAGAGAGAATGTGCTCTACCTGTGTGTGTGTGAGAGAGAGAAAAAGATAGAGAGAGAGAAAGAGAGAGATAATAATGAATGTTAGTGTATAATCTATTTACTTTTACATACATGCACTTCACTTCTCTCTCGTTACACCATCAGACACACACACACACACACACAGACACACACACAATTTTGACGTGATATTAAAAACGCCACTGCTTGCTTGCTTGCTGGTGTTGGAAGGTCAGAAATGGCAAGTAGGCAGGCAGTCAGTCAGTCAGTCAAGTGTTGTGATTAGACCGGCCTGACTTCCTTGCTTGTTTGTTTCTTCTTGTCAACCCAAAATAGCGTCGCCCAGGGGAGACACACGACACGACACCTACCTCATGCAGCCCCTTGTCAACTTGTCAACTCTGTCAACTCATGCAGCTCCTTGTCAACTTGTCAACTATACTCTGTTCAAAACTTGTGTTCCTTTTGGCCTCTTATGCTTAGATAGATAGAAATAGATAGATAGATAGATATACAGATAAGAGATAGATAGAAATAGAGACAGATAGAAAGATATAGATAGAAATAGATATAGATATAAAGATATATAGATAGAAAGAGACAGATATAGATAGAAATAGAGACAGATAGAGATAGATAGAAAGATATAGATAGAAATAGATATAGATATAAAGATATAGATAGAAATAGAGACAGATAGATAGAGGAAAATGGAACACAAGTTTTGAACAGACTAATAGCTCATGCAGTCCCTTGCCAACTAGCTCCTCGCAACACAGGGTAAAAAAAAGTTAAGTTAGTGCATGAGAGAACTATATACTGTAGGAGGAAGTGGGCCGCCATGAGTGTGGTTAATGTAGAGCTGTGCAAAATTACTCAACCAACCATCAGACGAACTATAGGTTGGGGTGTATGGTAGGAAATAGCACGGTAGGTTTGGGTATAGGGTTACAGGGTATGTGTTATAGGCTTCTTGTGTGTGTGTGTGTGTGTGTGTGTGTGTGTGTGTGTGTGTGTGTGTGTGTGTGTGTGTGTGTTATCCTTATGCATGCAGCGTCCTCCTTTTTCACCCTGTTCTACCAACCCCCTCACAATCTATCCCTCTAATCCCCTCCTCTCCTCCCAACCCCCTCACAATCTATCCCTCTAATCTCCTCCTCTCCTCCCAACCCCCTCACAACCTATCCCTCTAATGCCTTCCTGTCCTCCCCTTCTTTCCTTTCTTAGCCACACATACGTTGGAAATAAGAGTTCAAGTGTTGGTATATAGTTAGTCTTTGTTTACCTATAAGAGGAGGAGGAGGAAGTGGGTGTCTTTGTGAAGAGGCAGGGGGAGGAGAGGAGGGTGTCGTGTCAAGCTACCTATTGGGGCAGAGTTACAGGGTGGAGCAAGGGGTCATTTAAAGGAAACTAACCACCCACTTGTGAGAGACATTTAAGGGGTAACTATCATACCTACAAACTATTCCAAAGCAACAGACTACCCACCCCATTAGCTTTGTTGTTGTTATAGAACTTGTTTCCTGGTATTACTTTGGAGGAATCAAGTTGCTTTTAAAGTACCAAAAGTATACCATCTCCTTAATAATAATAATAATAATAATAATAATAATAATAATGGAGTATAGGCAAATATACTGTAGTCCTTTTCCATACATGCAGGTCAGACTAGGAATATACAGCCCAAGGAATACAGGTTAGACTAGGAATACAGGTCAGACTAGGAATATACAGCCCAAGGAATACAGGTCAGACTAGGAATACAGCTCAAGGAATAAGAGGTCGTAAGTCAGGAGTAAGGAGGGGTGGTGACCTGATGACCTGTGATGGTTAAAGGTTGCCCCCATCCCCTCCCTCCACCACCACTACCACTCTCCAGCCCACACTTCTCTCAACCTCCCACCAACCCACCCCTTTCCTCCTTCCTTTCTTCTTTCCTTCTTCCTTCCTTTCTCCTTCTTCCTTCCTTCCTTCCTTCCTTCCTTCCTTCCTTCCTTCCTTCCTACCTTCTTTCCTTCCTTCCTTCCTTCCTTCCTCCTTCTTTCCTTCCTTCCTTCCTTCCTTCCTTCCTTCCTTTCTTCCTTCCTTACATTTACCCTATATTTTCTTCCTTGTTCTTCTTGTGTCTCTCTCCTGTCCTTCTCTTTTTCTCCTCCCTCTCTTTCTTCTCTCATGAAATAATATCTGCCTTCCCTCTCTTTCCTTCCTTCCTTCCTTCCCTCTCTCTTCCTCTTTCCCTCTCTCTCTTCCCTGCTCCATCCCTATCCCCTCTCTTCTCCTCTCTTCTCCTCTCCCTCTCTCTCTATCTTCCTTCCCTCTCTTTCTTCCCTCCATCCCTCACCCTCACCACCCCCCTTCTCCCCCACCCTCCCCACACACCCCACCCCTCACCTCTGACCCCAACCCCCACCACAACACACCATAGGGAACTACACCATTATCTTGTTGGTTCTATTGGTCTCATTTTTTACTTCTTTCTCTGTACATATTCATCGTAACAACACATCTCTCTATTTCTTCTTCCTAAGTCATGATATCTCTATAGTTTTCCTTCCTAAGTCATGATTTTTCTCTAATTCTCCTTTCTAAGTCATGATTTCTCTCTATTTCTCCTTCCTAAGTCATGATTTCTCTCTATTTCTCCTTCCTACGTAACAATTTCTCTCTATTTCTCCTTCCTAAGTCATGATTTCTCTCTATTTCTTCTTCCTAAGTCATGATTTCTCTCTATTTCTCCTTCCTACGTAACAATTTCTCTCTATTTCTCCTTCCTAAGTCATGATTTCTCTCTATTTCTCCTTCCTACGTAACAATTTCTCTCTATTTCTTCTTCCTAAGTCATGATTTCTCTCTATTTCTCCTTCCTACGTAACAATTTCTCTCTATTTCTCCTTCCTAAGTCATGATTTCTCTCTATTTCTCCTTCCTTTTGATTAACATCTGTCTATTTCCACTTTCTTCACATTAAAATTTCTCCCCAATACTCCTTCCATTTTACTACACACACACACACACACACACACACACACAAACAGCATCGTATTCAGTATATGTGCATCGAATGTCCTAATCATGATAAATTAGATAGATGGATATATAAAATTAGATAGATAGATAGATAATAGGCACATCAACAATATAATATATATAGGCAAGTATGAAAAAATAAGGCTGGTTAGTTATTGGCTGTAGTGTAAAACATATATTGTACACACCTAAGGAGAGCTATACCATGAAGGGCTGAGACTGAAGGTGGTGGTAGTGGTGGTAGTGGTGGTTGTGGCAGTGGTAGTGGTGGTGTTTGTGGTAGGCTGGTATCGGCGGTGGTGGTGGTGGTAGTGGTAGTGGTGGTAGTAGTAGTAATGGTAGTAGACTGGTTGGGGTGGTAAGAGTGGTTGTGGCAGTGGTGGTAGTGGTAGTGGTAGTAGTAGTAGTATGAACCTGAGGGTGGCAGACACAACCACAACATCATTGTTCTGCTCTGCTGCTCATCAACACGTGACACGCGTGCTGCAGGTCTGGTCGTGGTCACCAACTCACTCCAGTCTGGTGTCGTGTTCTCTCTCACTCTGTCCCCGGGGTTCATAAAATATATAAGTCACGAGTCATATTAGGTCTTATTGATAAAACATATAAGTCACGAGTCATATTAGGTCTTGTTGAAGTTTCGAATCATTTGACTTACCAGTGAATCAGTTACATACATACATACAACGCTTATCCTGACTCATAATAAAACAAGTATCCATACATGTCTTGTTAAACTTTGAATAATC
The DNA here is from genome assembly GCA_034508575.1 of Petrolisthes manimaculis. Taxonomy (NCBI): domain Eukaryota; kingdom Metazoa; phylum Arthropoda; class Malacostraca; order Decapoda; family Porcellanidae; genus Petrolisthes; species Petrolisthes manimaculis. The sequence goes on along the minus strand of JAWZYT010002028.1, from coordinate 146,476 downwards.
TGACATGCCATTGAACCAATTGTATCGTCTATCTGTTCTTTGACTTGGAATAAGGCAATGGGAGGAACTATATCAAGGCTACGTAACCCTCTATTAGGGAGAGGTCGAGTCCTGAAGTGAACTCTAAAAGAGACTGTGGCCCGTAGTTTTAAAAAAATTGAGGGCCCTTACTGGAGCTCTATGAACCCTCCAAACTAATCCAGGCCACAGAACGCTTCAGTGTTTCTAATAGGGAATCTGTTGCCTGGAGTAGTTTGGAGAATTCATAGAGCTCCAGTAAGGGCCCTCAATTTTGTTTAAACTACGGGTGTGTATCTGCATATGTCTTCCGTACTGTTGTCTACAGAAAAATGTTTTGTCAGACACTATAGTTATACCCCTCTTGTCTTTCCTATACTCTTTTCAATTCGTCCCTCTTGTCGTTCTTATATATATATATGTTTTCTCTTCCTCCCTTCCCCTTCCTCTCGTTTCCTTTGCATCCTTCCCACCCTCTCCTTCCTGCCTTCCCTGCACCACCACTCATTACCTCCTATTTGTTTTCTCAGCATCCTCAACACTCACACAACACAACATTTACCATTTTTTTTGACATTTTATAGTTTTTGACATTTTATTTTTACTTTTTTTTTAGGGACAGTTGCTTGTACCCCCCCTCCCTCACTCACTCTCTCTCTCTCTCTCTCTCTCTCTCTCTCTCTCTCTCTCTAAACCAGCCAGCAATCTTCCAAATCATCACCACCTCGTTTTCCTACACATTCTCGTATTACTCATTGCATTCCAAACCTTGTAAAAGAAGAAAAAATAAATACACGTTACTCGTATGTTTTTGTTTTTTTTGAGAGAGAGGGTCGAGGAGGAGAGAGAGAGAGAGAGAGAGAGAGAGAGAGAGAGAGAGAGAGAGAGAGAGAGAGGGGAGGGAGGGGAGGGGGGGTACACGCAATTGACCCTAAAAAGAAAAAAGAAAAAGAAAATGTCAAAAACTATTAAATGTACAAAAAAAATGGTAAATGTTGTGTTGAGTGAGTGACATGATCATCTTGTGTCAACCCAACCATGACATGTATTGGTATATATGTATGTATTTGTATGATATGTATTTGTATATAATTATGTATTTGTATGAAATGTGGTTGTATATATGTATTAGTATGGAATGTATTAGTATATATATATATATTTGTACGAAGTGTATTTGTATATAATTATGTATTTGTATGACATGTATTTGTATATATGTATTAGTATGAAATGTGGTTATATAAAGAAATACAACAACAAAAGGTTTAATATAAAGAAGAGAAAGTTGTAATATCTAAAGGCACTTTTATTTCTACTATATTATAGACAGAGAGAAGGCACTCGTATCATTATAATAATTAAGGGATATATATTATATTATATTATACAGTGTTATAATAAATTTGGAGTAACTGCAATCATGATTCCTCTATTAAAACTAACTATCCCATCATTAATATATTGCTAATCTGATCCTGTTTCCTGACATACTCTGGAGGACTCAGAGTGCTCTAATTGCACCAAAAAATATACTATCGATTCCTTAAAGGGGATAATGTACAATACTTTTGATCCATTGGAGAGCTTTGATTCCTCCAGAGTGTGTCAGGAAACAGAACCAATGAATAGATATAATGGTATCAGGATCCTTAAATTATTGATATATATACACGCCTGAGGAAATGTATTTGATTTATAATTATGTGCATGATACACGTCTATACGGTAAATAAATAAATATGTATGCGTGTATGTATGTATATATATATATGTGTATGTATGTATATATATGTGTATGTATATATATGTATGTGTGTATATATGTATATATATGTATGTGTGTATGTGTGTATTATTTATTATTGATTTCACTGGGGACATTCAACCCGGAATCTATCTTTTCTCTCCAACACCGTGATTGAGTGAGTCAGTCAGGCGAGTGTGTGTGTGTGTGTGTGTGAGTGTGTGTGTGTGTGTGTGTGTGTGTGTTAGAGTCAGTGTCCTGTTCATATATTATTATTATTATACTCTCTCACACATCTATATATAGCTTCTCCATATTATTATATTCTCATAAATCTATACATAATTATAGTTATTATTATTATTATTATTATTATTAAAACCTGCACACTCTCACACACTCTAACTTACTCTCTCACTATACATACTCATACACTCTCACCTACAGCTTACATAATACATAAAATATACTCATAAACACATCATACACACACACACACAGATAGCTTCTCCATTTATGTATACTCAAAAATCCAATTAATATACTCTCACACACACCCTCCTCCTCTCCCTCTGATTGTTCATAAATACACCATACTCTCACATGTATAGCCTCTCCATACCTACTCATAAACAACAGTGTATGAGGAGCTTTTATTAGAGAGAGAGAGAGCGAGAGAGAGAGAGAGAGAGAGAGAGAGAGAATGGAAGGATGGAAGGTGCTATGAGGAGAGAGAGAGAGAGAGAGAGAGAGAGAGAGAGAGAAAGAGAGAGAGAATGGAAGAATGGAAGTTGCTATGAGAGAGAAAGAATGGAAAGATGGAAGGTGCTATGAGAGAGAGAGAGAGAGAGAGAGAGAGAGAGAGAGAGAGAGAGAGAGAGAGAGAGAGAGAACACCACCACTGACCACCCACATTAACCATCCTGACAGCCACCACCACCACCATCACTTTAGGACTAATGATTTTATGGAGGTGTACGGCAACTACATTTTCTTCTCATTGGCTCACACCTACACCAATCACAGTACAGCTATAGCACTCTCTCTCTCTCTCTCTCTCTCTCTCTCTTTTGATCCATTCTTCAGCTCTCTCTCTCTTGATCCATTCTTCAGCTCTCTCTCTCTCTCTCTCTCTCTCTCTCTCTCTTCTACAACCTTACCCTTACCCACTTCTTTCTGTCTCCTCTCCTTCCTCTCCCTCCTCCTCCTCCTCCTCCTCCTCCTTATCTCCACGCCTGACTGCCTAAATTCCTTCCTTCCTTCCTGTCTTTAACCATCATCTCCCACCTGTGCCCTATACCTGCCCTGTAGGAACTTAACTTACAGGTACAGCTGCCAAAAAAGATATTGCATGCATGTGACAAATCTTGATAGAACTTTAACCATAGTAATATATCCACAACTATTTGTAGGGACGATAAGCATGCATAACAGAAAGAAATATACATATCCTTCTGTAATACATACTTATAAGCATGTATAACAGAAGGAAATATACATATCCCTCTGTAATACATACTTATAAGCATGTATAACAGAAGGAAATATACATATCCTTCTGTAATACATACTTATAAGCATGTATAACAGAAGGAAATATACATATCCTTCTGTAATACATACTTATAAGCATGTATAACAGAAGGAAATATACATATCCTCGTGTAAATCATACTTATAATCCCTATAGCAAACCACTATGGACATTAATATATTTAATGTTGTATCAATCGTTGTCGCAATATATACCTTTTTTGGCAACAGTGCTTCCCGTCATCAACATAACCACTGTGACAGATAACCAATAATTACAGCCTACAGTAAATAAATAAATATAAAAATAACGAGTGTACAGTAACGAGCACTAATAAATAATACGTATACAGTTTTGGTTAATGCAAGTTTTGATCAATCTATCAATTCACCAACGAAGTCATTATAATTCCAATGGAGATTTTATATATAAGTATTAATGTACTGTCTCTAGGTATATATATATTCGAAGCACACCTGTATGGAAACTTATTAGTGTACGTGACTGTACAGGTAAATAATAAAAAAATAAAGTGAGGGACATACACCGTAAAATACAAAAAATACACACCGTGACATACACAAAATACACATTGTTTATATTAGTTATTTCATTAATATACCGACCGACTCTAATTAATAGTAGGGTGGACGAAAAGTTGACCTTGTGTGTGTGTGTGTGTGTGTGTGTGTGTGTGTGTGTTGGGTAGTTAAAAAAAAGGTATAAAAGCTTCAAAATGGCCGTCATGCACTTAATTACAGGTAGTCTCTATAGGCCTTTTGCACCTGTTGTCCTTCCTGTTATAGCTGTGTGTATGTGTGTGTGTGTGAGTGTGTGTGTGTTTACCGGACGCTGTTAATTTTCAACCCTTACTGTGTGTGTGTGTGTGTGTGTGTGTGTGTGTGTTTCCCTTCCTCCTTCAGCCAGTCAGTGGAGGGGGCGGGGGGGGGGATGAAGGAGGGGGAAGGTGGAGAGAGAGAGAGAGAGAGAGAGAGCGAGAGAGAGAGAGAGAGAGAGAGAGAGAAAGTGAGAGAATGGAGGAAATCATAATGAGAATAAAAAGGTCAGAGAAGAGAAAGAGGGAGAGGGAGAGGAAGAAGGTAAAAGGGAGGGAGGGATAAAGGGAGGGGGAGAAGAGGGGAGAGAGGGAGGGAGGGATGTAGGAAAGGGGGAGAGGAGAAAGAAGGTAAGAGGGAGGGAGGGATGTAGGAAGGGAGGAGGGGAGGGGGAGGGTAGTAGGAAGGGATGTAGGAAGGGAGAGGGGAGAGGGGAGAGAGGGAGGGGGTGAGAGGAGTGGGGGGGTGTACAACTTCCACCTCCCGTTAAAGTCCAGTGATTTGATTACTGTCTGGCTCGTGTTTGCCTCAGGGGGTGTGGGGTGCGGGGGGCGGGGTTGAGTGAGTGGGTGGTGATGGTGGAGGATTGATGAAAGAAGTGGAGGTTGAGTGGTAGTGAGTGGTGGTGGGTGGTTGAGTGGATGGATGGTGGTAGTAGTGGTGGGGGTAGTGATGGTTGGGGTAGTTAAGTGGTAGTAGTAGTAGTGGTGGTGGTGGTAGTAGTGGTGGGTGTAGTGGTGGTGGTAGTAGTGGTGGTGGTAGTTAAGTGGGGAACATGATTATACAATATTAAACCAGAACCAATTGTCGTTCATTATAATGTGTGCAATATTTTGGTAAAGAGAAACAAGGACAGACAGACAGACAGACAAACAGACTGATTGACTAACAGAGAGAGAGAGAGAGAGAGAGAGAGAGAGAGAGTGAGGTGGTGTATCTGGAAGAGAGAGAGAGAGAGAGAGAGAGAGAGAGAGAGAGAGAGAGAGAGAGAGAGAGAGAGAGAGAGAGGTGGTGTGTCTGGAAGTCAATTTTCCGGTGTGGTGGTCTTGGTGGCGGACACGTGGATAGTTTAACTCAATTACTTGCTTCCCTTCCTTCCTTCATCCATCCCTCCCTCCTTCCTCCATTCTTAGTTTCCTCTCCCTTCTCCTCCCCCTCCTTCCTTATTTTCATCTCCCTCCTCCTCCTCCTTTCTTAGTTTCCTACAATGCTCTTACACCCTGAAAATAGAAGGCATAGTACGTACAGTTGGATACATGAATGAGTGGTACAGCCCATGCAAGTGAAAGATGGTGAATTTCTCCCAATATCAAGTTCCTTTATTAATGCCAAATAGGAGACATCAGGGGCAGAAGTCAGTACAGTATACAGTATTGAGGATGATAATAAAAAGCAAGCAAGTACCTGGTAATAGACACTGGTTACTCAAATGGGACAAGTATCTATCTTTCACCTGCTGGGCTGTACCACCCATTCATGTGTCCAACTGTACTTACATGACATAGGAGAGGCAACTATATACAACACAACACAGCATAAGACAATAATCTATAATATATAAGCTGAGCCATGCATGCAACTTTCTCTAAGGTAATAGTGTGACACATCACCTCTTGGCTTGAAGGAAAATTACCCCCGAAGCATGCACGCCCCCTCCACCCCCACCCCACACCTACCCCCCCTTCCTATAACCCCAACTACTCCACCTATTGAGCTTCCGTCCTTTTTCTTATAATTTATCTATAAGAGAAATTAAGAAGTATATAAAGTAGAGTATAGCGGTCGTATATAACACAACACAGTTCAAGTTCTATATAATTTACTTTATAATTTACTCCTATATAATTTACTCCTCTTTCTGATCATGAATCTTTTGTTTTGTGTTGTTTTGTTTTCCTCCCTGCATGGAGCACTATATATAAATTAGCCTATATGTGTGTTCCTTTTCGACTAGAGGCCATAATATTTTTTTTTTATTTTTTTTTTAGCTGGTCATAATCCATCCTCATCCTCTTTCTAATCATGAATCTTTTGTTTTATTTTCCTCCCTTGGGCACTATATATATATTAGCCTATATATATAATAAATAATGTCCCTTTTCGATTGGAGGCCATAATATTTTTTTTTTTTTCGATTGGAGACCATAATATTTTTTTTTTTTTTTTTTTTTTTAGGTGGTCATAATCCATCGTCATCCTCCGTCCTTTTCCCGCCATATTCCACCACGGGTTGTTGGTTTCCTCCTCTAGCGGCCGGCAGGGGAAACAGCGGCCGGATACAGAGGTTAATGACGTGACAATTACCGGCTGCTACCATCATCGCTAACGTTCCGGATTCACACACACACACACACACACTATAGGAGGAAGAGAGGGAGTGAAGTTGAGAGTCCTATTGTTTTCATTATTCTATAGCCTGAGAGAGAGAGAGAGAGAAAAAAAAAAGAGAGAGAGAGAGAGAGAGAGATAGAGACGAGAGAGAGAGAACATCGGGTGTAATACGTGAGAGAGTAAGCGCGTGAGTCGAGTGTGAGAGAGAGAGTGAGTGAGAGAGAGAAAGAGAGACCGGCGGGTGCAATACGTGAGAGAGCGAGCGCGTGTGAGTGTGAGTGTGTGTGTGTGTATCGTGTGCGGGAAGTGTGTGGTACACGCGAGGGCCTGGGGGCTTCCGTAGCCTGGGGCCGGGGTTGGTTGGTGCGTCAGGTGTTTTGTGGTCACTCTGGTAATGATGTTATACTGACTCAACACACCACCTTACCTTGCCTTACCTTACCTTACCTTACCTTACCTTATCTTACCTTACCTATCACTACTACTACTACTGACTCAACACACCACCTTACCTTGCCTTACCTTACCTTACCTTACCTTACCTATCACTACTACTACTACTATTACTACCTTACCTATCACTACTACTACTACTATTACTACTGACTCAACACACCACCTTACCTTACCTTACCTATCACTATTACTACTATTACTACCTTACCTACCACTACTACTATTACTACCTTACCTACCACTACTACTGTTGGTGAGGGTTCGTGTAGTCACCAACTATGTGTTGTGCTACTAAAGATGACTCCTGTGCAGGGGCCTTTGTCCGGTTTTCTCCACCACAGCTGCTCAACCTTAGGAGCTAGTGTCTAGTACTCTCTCAGGGGAGTGTTGTCTACAATTCTCTTTGTGTAATGTGCTCAAGGTAGAGAGAGAGATGCAGTGAATAGTTCCCAATTGGTTTAATGTAAAAACAAGTTATTATTTATGTACAGGTTGCGACAGACATGACGTTAACATAGATAAAAGTATTTTATGCTAATAAATCTATAATACATAATTTGTACATATGAAATTTGGTAAGAGTATACAGACAATGTTATGACATAATATGGTAAAGAGAAAATGCTGAAAGAAATTACATAGACGAAGGAATGTAATGGTAAAAGAATAACAATACAGGGCAGGCAGATAATGGTTAACAAAGAAAATGGGCCTACAGTATTTTTAGGGTACACTACAATACTCCCCCCCTAGTTTCGAGGAAGGAGGAACGATACTCTTGTGTGTCGTACTTCGTCGTTTTCAGCATTAGTCGGAGGAACAGTCACTTGCACTGCTTGTAGCATTTGGTCAGGATTCAGGATATATGCAGGCTTGACCCGGTCTACGGCCACAACATCTTGCGAACCATGTTTGTCGATGGTGAAGTTCTTCCTCGTTCTGCGAACTACTCGGAAGGGGCCCTGATATGGTTGCTGAAGGGGCCTTTTGACTGCATCGACTCTGACGAAGACATGTGTGCAGGCTTCCAGGTCCTGGTGAACGAAGGTCTTCGTGTTGGACGTACGAGGCTGCACTGGCTGGAGGCACTTCATGGCATTTTTCAGGTGTGTTGCAAAGTCCTGAACGCTGCAAGGCTCGGGGTCTGGTGTGGCAGAGAGAAGCTCACCTGGGAGCCTGAGGGTAGAGCCATATACGAGCTCAGCAGAGGAGTTGTGCAGATCTGTCTTGAGTGAAGTTCTGATGCCAAGGAGGACAAGAGGTAGTGCTAGTGACCAATCTTCTCTCTGGGCTGAAGCTGCCAGGGAAGATTTCAGCTGGCGGTGGAATCGTTCAACCGTTCCGTTGGCCTGTGGGTGATAGCTGGCGGTCCTGTATCGGCGGATGCCAAGGAGTATCATGACCTTATTCCATACACTTGACTCAAACTGACCACCACGGTCGGAAGTAAGGCTGAGAGGCACACCAAACCTGGATACCCATGTTGCGATGAAGGCACGTGCAACCGTATCTGTGGTGATGTTGGCAAGAGGTGCAGCTTCAGGCCAGCGAGTGAAGCGGTCCACACAGGTGAGTAGATATCGATAGCCATTGGAGTACGGAAGTGGGCCAACGAGGTCTATGTGGACATGGTCAAATCTCTCGGTGACTGGTGTAAAGGTGGCTGCAGGAGAGTGTGTATGGCGTGTGACTTTAGAAGCTTGACATTGTATACATGTGCGTGCCCAGTGTCTGACGTTCTTATTTATGCCTTCCCATATGAAGCGGGAAGACATCATCTGGTGCGAGGCACGGATTCCAGGGTGAGAGAGGTCATGTAACTTCTTGAAGAGCTGGTGTCGATGTTTCTCTGGTACGTATGGACGGAGAGTGTCTGTAGAGGTGTCAGCGTACAGTGTGACCTGGGTGTCTGGAAGTGTAATCTTCTTCATCTGTAGTGCAGGGTTATCCAACAGTCGCTGTAGCTCAGCGTCACCGACTTGATCAGCAGCAATGGTGGCATAGTCGATGGGAGAAGATATTACAGTACTGATGTTTCGAGAGAGGGCATCAGCTGGGGCATTGTCGGCACCTTTGACGTATCGTAGATCAGTAGTAAACTGGGCAATGTAGTCCATGTGGTGCATTTGTCGTGGTGTGTAAGAGTCTTTGTTTCTGAGAAATGTTGTAGTGAGTGGCTTGTGGTCAGTGTAGATGTGGAAACTGCGTCCTTCGATGAAGTAGCGAAAACGCTTGACAGCTTTGAAGATGGCAAGTAGCTCTCTGTCATAGGCGCTGTACTTTGACTCTGTCGGGGTGAGTTTCTTGGAAAAGAAGGCAATTGGCTTCCAATATGTACCGACACGCTGTTGTAGGACTGCACCAACACCAATGTTTGAGGCGTCTGTAGCAATTGAAGTTTCTGCGTCTGGTGCAGGGAAAGACAGCGTGGCAGCGTCACTGAGGGCTTGTTTTGTTGATAGGAAGGCCGCTTCTGCTTCTTCAGTCCAGATGAGGGTAACAGATTGACCTCTCTTGCAAGGTTTGATCATGGCGTACAATGGTCGTAGCAGGAGTGAGCAGTGTGGAATGAAGCGGTTATAGTAATTAACCATCCCAAGGAACTCCTTGAGCTGGCGTTGGGTAGACGGCTTGGGAAACTGCTGGATGGACTCGCACTTTGAGGGAAGTGGAGCAATGCCTGCTGGAGAGACTGTGTGACCTAGGAACTCAAGGGATGTTACGCCGAGTTCGGACTTGTCTGTGTTGATTTGGACGCCATAATCTTGCAGTCTCTGGAGGACTTCTTGAAGGTGTTGTTTGTGGCTGGCTTCATCAGGACTAGCGATGAGAAGGTCATCTATGTAGGCGAAACAGTAGGGTAGACCTCGAAGGACCTGGTCTATGAAGCGTTGAAACGTTTGTGCCGCATTCCGCAATCCAAAGGGCATCCGGACATATTCGAACATGCCAAAAGGTGTGATAATGGCCGTCTTCGGGATGTCAGTGGGATGGACTGGAATCTGATGAAAGGCTTTGATGAGGTCGATCCGAGAGAAGATTGAAGAACCTGAGAGTTGGGAAGTGAACTCTTGAATGTTGGGCACAGGATATCTATCTTCTACGGTGCGTGAGTTGAGGGCACGGTAGTCTCCACAGGGTCGTATCTCTCCAGTCTTCTTGGGCACAATGTGAAGAGCCGATGACCAGTTGCTGCTGCTGGGCCGTATAATGCCTTTACTCATCAGAGATTCGAACTCGGCTTTGGCTTTCTTGTAACGCTCAGGGGCTAAGCGTCGGGCCTTGGCGTGCACTGGGGGTCCGGTAGTCTCTATATGATGAGTCACGTTATGCTTGGCAGGTATGCTGGATGAGTAGGGTTGTGTCAGCATAGGGAACGACTTAAGGAGGTCAGCAAACTTGTGGTCATGGTTGATAGTAGATAGATGTGTGCTGTCACCAGGTGCTGGCTGTGCATTAGCAAAGATATCTGTGAGTGGGTCAATCAATTTTCGTCCTCTTACGTCTACCATCAGGTTGAAGTGACGGAGAAAATCAGCACCAAGGATGGCTTGTGACACTGCTCCTACGTAGAATGTCCATTGAAAAGAGCGGCGAAGGTTCAGATCCAGATGCACTGTTTGCCGCGAGTATACAGGTATCCTTGTACCATTAGCAGCGTAGAGATGCAAAGAAGGAGGTAGCGACCGCTGGCTGGTTGTAGCAGGGAGGACACTAACGTCGGCACCGGTGTCTACCAGGAACTTGGTATGGGACCGGCGATCAAAGATGTGGAGCAGCGCAGACTGAGTATGACAAACATTATGCTGCGTTAATGTTCGCCGTTGTAGTTTGACGCCGTGTAGCTGCAGGGCTTTTCACACTTGAGAGCCTTATCCATAAACCTGCGATGGTAGTAGCAGAGGTTTGAAGTGCTCCTTGAATGTGACCGATGGTGTTGACGGTTTGGCGTCGAGGATCGGTAACTTTGGCGGTTGTTCATTTGTTTCTTCATGTTGCTAACTTCCATCGTAAGTTGGGAAACTATATTGACAAGTTGGGCAATTTGGGAATTTTCTTGTGTTGGTGATGCTGATACAGGTGGAAGAGTTGCCATGTAAGCAGGGGCTCTCATGGCTACACCAGTGGCAGTGTAGTTGCCCGAGTTAGAGAGATCCTCAGTAGACATACTGGTCAGTGAACTCAGGGTGTAAGTGCAGACAAGAGTTACCTGATATCACGATAGCTGCGTTAGCCAAGTTACATGAGTATGCTGAATACACTGGCACTGTATCCACACACAAGGCACTAATAATACACGACAATACACTGTAACTCAAGAGTGAAGCACTGTAATCTAGGGTGAGGCACTGTAATCCAAGGCGAAGCACTGTAATCCAAGGTGAGGCACTGTAATCCAAGGCGAAGCACTGTAATCCAAGGTGAGGCACTGTAATCCAAGGCGAAGCACTGTAATCCTAGGCGAAGCACTGTAATCCTAGGCGAAGCACTGTAATCCTAGGCGAGGCACTGTAATCCAAGGCGAGGCGCTGTAATCCAAGGTGAGGCGCTGTAGTCCAAGGTGAGGCGCTGTAATCCAAGGTGAGGCGCTGTAATCCAAGGTGAGGCGCTGTAGTCCAAGGTGAGGCACTGTTGCTGGTAGCTAGACTGCTGCGAGGACCAGTGGTGTATAGGTGTTGGACTGCAGGCAGTAACAGCTTAGTTAGAGGCTTACAGATGGCTGATGTGGACTGGTGTTGTTGCCTCAGGGTTCACAGCGACATTGTAGAGTAGGTAGGATAGACAGTAGTGGGAGCAACAGCTGCACAGGAGAGGTAGCAACTTGAGTAAGTCACCTCTTGATGGTGACTGCCAGTCCAAGGCGTTAATGTTGAATATAATGGAGTAGCAGCAGCACTCCAGGTCACTACTTGACAGTGACTGTAGGGCGAAGGCGTTCTTGTAGACTGCTGCAGCTACCTTCTTTAGGAGGTCACCACTTGTTGGTGAAGCTTGTAGCAGCACGCCGAGGGTCACCACTTGTCGGTGACGCAGTAGCTGCACTCCGATGGTCACCACTTGATGGTGAGGCTGCAGCAGCACTCCGGGGGTCACCACTTGTTGGTGAGGGTTCGTGTAGTCACCAACTATGTGTTGTGCTACTAAAGATGACTCCTGTGCAGGGGCCTTTGTCCGGTTTTCTCCACCACAGCTGCTCAACCTTAGGAGCTAGTGTCTAGTACTCTCTCAGGGGAGTGTTGTCTACAATTCTCTTTGTGTAATGTGCTCAAGGTAGAGAGAGAGATGCAGTGAATAGTTCCCAATTGGTTTAATGTAAAAACAAGTTATTATTTATGTACAGGTTGCGACAGACATGACGTTAACATAGATAAAAGTATTTTATGCTAATAAATCTATAATACATAATTTGTACATATGAAATTTGGTAAGAGTATACAGACAATGTTATGACATAATATGGTAAAGAGAAAATGCTGAAAGAAATTACATAGACGAAGGAATGTAATGGTAAAAGAATAACAATACAGGGCAGGCAGATAATGGTTAACAAAGAAAATGGGCCTACAGTATTTTTAGGGTACACTACACTACTACTATTGCTACTACTACTATTACTACTACTACCTTACCTCTCACAACAACAACTACCACTACTACTACTACTACTACTACTACTATTACTACCACTACTACCTTACCTCTCACAACAACAACAACAACTACTACTACTACTACAACCACCATGCACTGGTTCTATACAACTAACATTACCACTGTCTCCATCACTACCACTAACATCACCACTGCCTTGAACACTATACCGTTGTCCCTAATACACTACCACTTACACTATACCACTAACATTACCACCTTCTCTACCACTTTCTAACACAATCATTACCACTTTCTATCACAATCACTACCACTTTCTATCACAATCACTACCACTTTCTAACACAATCACTACCACTTTCTATCACAATCACTACCACTTTCTATCACAATCACTACCACTTTCTAACACAATCACTACCACTTTCTAACACAATCACTACCACTTTCTCTAACACAATCACTACCACTTTCTATCACAATCACTACCACTTTCTATCACAATCACTACCACTTTCTAACACAATCACTACCACTTTCTAACACAATCACTACCACTTTCTAACACAATCACTACCACTTTCTATCACAATCACTACCACTTTCTAACACAATCACTACCACTTTCTATCACAATCACTACCACTTTCTAACACAATCACTACCACTTTCTATCACAATCATTACTACTTTCTATCACAATCACTACCACTTTCTAACACAATCACTACCACTTTCTATCACAATCACTACCACTTTCTATCACAATCACTACCACTTTCTATCACAATCACTACCACTTTCTAACACAATCACTACCACTTTCTATCACAATCACTACCACTTTCTAACACAATCACTACCACTTTATATCACAATCATTACCACTTTCTATCACAATCACTACCACTTTCTATCACAATCACTACCACTTTCTCTAACACAATCACTACCATTTTCTAACACAATCACTACCACTAGCTGGCTCAACACACTACCTTACCTCACACTACTACTACTACTACTACTACTACTACTACTACTACTACTACTATATACCTACACCAACAACAACATTATAATATATATACCCCTAATATCTCAATCACTCACTTTACCAACTATACATATACCACTTTCTAATAATACTAACACACTATACCACTGAATAACTCAAATACTCAATACACCACCAACCTATTTCTCACCAAACTATAATTCTTGTACTCACTGCATGAATCTCTCTCGGTCTCTTCAAGAATTTTCTGTCATGTCTCTTCTCTACTTTACTTAAACTCACATACACCCTTTACACTATCCCAGTATTTGCCTTCGTTCTCAATTCCACTGTTACTAAAAAAATTACCCGGACATTTTGTGACCACCAACTCCCTCTAAACGTCTAGATTGAGTGTCATTGTGGCATTTTAACAACAGTGTAGGCTGTTGTTAGGGCAATTTATAATTCTGAAGTGAACTGTCCAAATTGTGGGGATTTAAATCACAGCTTTCTGTACAATACCTCTTAGACTTAAAGGAACACCATTACACCTTCGATCCTCATGTTCAGGTATATATATAATGTGCAATGGTCTTTCAGGTGCAGTGAAAGGAGGTGCTTTATACATTTCTTCTAGTTTTAATGATACCACCACCACCACCATTACCACAACCACTACCACTTTGCTATATAGTTCTACAAACCCCCATCCCCTTCCCTTCCCTTCCCATCTCCTTTAGCCTACAGTAGTGGTATAGTGTTAAGGGGGGTGCGGGAGTAAGGGGACAGGCTTGGGATGTGTGGGGGGGTCGAGGGGTTGGGGGGGGTTGGGGTGTGTGGGAGTATACAGAGGGACAGGCTTGGAGGGAGTTTGGGGTGTGGAAATAGTGGACAGGCTTTCTACCCCCCCCCCCCAAGTCTGTCCCCCTTTCCCCTCACCCCCCCCCCCAAGCCTGTCCCCTACTCCCGCACCCCCTTAATAATCTCTGCCACACGGAAGTCCTACACATGCAGCTAAATACCCCACTGTGCTCACCACGTCAATGTTTTCAGCTTTGAACTCTAACCCAGGCTACATGTGTTTTGTTGTAAGTGTGTGTGTGTGTGTGTGTTTGTGTGTGTGTGTGTGTGTGTGTGTGTGTGTGTGTGTGTGTGTGTGTGTCACTACCTGCCACTCTCAACACTCAGGCAGCCTGCATATTATTCCTCAAGTGTATTGTGCTTGAGGTATACGCTACGTAAGATGTGGATTTTTTTACTCGGCATATTTGTTGCTCTATAGAGAAGTAAAGATATTGTATCTTGTTTTGTGCCCACGTTGATATACAGTGATGTTTCTTGACTCATTAGATCATAGTAACTTCAGCCTAACTTGGTAAGACCGAACTTAAACTAACTTCATCTTAATTCTCTATAATGTAGGGTCACAGTAAGATAGATGAATGAATGACACTGTATGTGGTTCCTATATATACCGATAAACGTTTAATTAAATTGTGTCATACTTCTTGACCATTGTTTCAGAATCACCAGTTTGTGAAGAGTATATAAAATAATATGAGATTTTTTTTATTTTTTTTTTTTTTTTTTGCATATACAGTACATGTCCTGGAAATTGAAAAACAGTGTAGTGTTTGCCGTGTGTATGTTCACGACTGTATACACTCACTCATCAGTTGGGAATTGTATACAAGAGTACCCATTAATATACCCTATATAAGATCAACAAAAAATATTGGATATTATGATGGACCCATTAATCCTAAATTCTAATCTCCTGTACCGTAACCTAACTAACTAACAAACTGACTTTCTGTATACATATTCTCCTTGAGTGTACAGAAGGAAAATTAACTCAGAATAACAACATATACACTTTGGGAGATATGCAGTCAGTCAGCCAGGTAGGTAGGTAGCCATGCAGGCGTTCGCTCGTAAAAAGTATAATGATAGTGATGTTCGAAAATCCGCCGCAAAATTTCACTTGTTCTTTAGCCAACGAGACTACTTGGTGAGGTGACAGACAGGTGCAGGGCAAAGGGCATGGGCCGTGGACTATGAACCTTGTGTTGTGTGTGTGTGTGTGTGTGGGTGTGTTGGGGGGAGAGGGGGGGGGGAGTGGAACAAGTAACACAGAGGTCGTAATGCCTTGATTCCATCGTTGTGACAACCTTGTGTGTGTGTGTGTGTTTGTGTGTGTGTGTGTGTTGCTTCCTTACAAAAAAGCGTTCAAATATAGTATGCTAAAACACACATAGTATTATCTCTCAAAATGAATTATGAGTGCATATAGATTTAACTTATATATAATTATAAAGATGTGAAGGAAAGGCTATGATAGTTGGCACAGGTGAGGCACGTTGTATTACTGTTTGTGCCTGTGTTCTCTCAAAGTATTCAGCCGATAAGACGTGATGTCAATTATATTCTCAACACATTACTGAACGGAGCTATGGCCTCCAATTTTACCATCTTATATTCCTTACCTACACCCTGTATCTTGCTCCATCGTTTTCTTTTATAGGAAATCTGAAATGTTGATGATATTAGGAATGCATGTTCATACAATGTAAATATTTTCTAGCGTAGTAATAGTTTATATTAGACAATTAGCTGTTGCCTACATAGTGTAGATAAACATTTAATTGTTGAGATATTTCATAACTGCAATATGTTGAAAGTATAAAACAAGCTGACAGAAACATTAAGACTATATAAATTATATACTGTTAAGCATTTTAATCATTAATGAAAAGTAGGATTTGTAACAATAAACACATCAATGGCAGCATAAATTGAACAAATGATGTTGTGCTTACCTATGAGACGTTATCCCATTCCTTCCTTTAGTGTTGAAATCCCCGTTTTTGCACCAATAGGCTGCTCAACGAACTAATGTATCCGAAAATTTAATAGTAGCAGTGCAATAGTTGTCAACTTTACCGTCACTGTCGAAACAGATATCTTAATAATATGGCCGAGTGGAGGTGTAATGAACTACGTATTAAATACATTCACATCTCTCTGATTGTTTTACTATTCATCTGACAGTGTAAGAAAGAAAACCCATAAATAAGATGTTACGACAAGAAAGAGAATAAATGAGGGAGGCGAAGGAGGAAAAGGGTTGGTTTTGTGGTTATCATAATTCAATCATCTTTGTTGTATTATTTAACTTTACGTATAATATAGTAGGCATATATGTAAAATATATAATAGTTTGTTATACCATGAGAGGTTCATTTTCTTAGGAATTTTGTTTATAGAAAACGATATTCTACATGATACTTTTTTTTAATATTAAGAGATATTTATTAAAATATGTCTGGCCATAAAATACTTGTGAAAACGGAAATCATATAAAAGCAGATGAATTAGGTCGAAATAAAGTGGATATCTAGGAAAAACCAGTGTGTGGATTTGTTGTTGACAGTGTGAAGGCTGACGCTGCCTGGTACCGGTGGCTCCATCTTTGGTCCGGATCTGGCACTCGAATAGCAGGTGAAAATTATCCTTATTCACACTTTTTAATGCATTTGTGAGCTGTGTTGGGTAAATAAATCGGCAGTCATTTGCCAAGCACATTGAACTGAGAATTCTGACTTTGGTTACCATTCCATTATATGTCTGTTTTTGGATTTAGGACATTTTTGTGGCTGACAATCGCCGACGAAAATTTCCCCACAACATCAGCTGACGAATTGCATCATTATTCCTTGAACATTTTGTGCTTCTTATTCTCTCATTGTAGTTGTATATATTTCGTGTATGTTTTTTTTTTCTAATTGGAGGTCGATTTAGTATTTAGAAGCCTGGAGATAAAGTGTTTCCATAAATATATTAAGGTAGATGATAGGTTTTGATTTTGTCATATTAATTAATATTCAGTATACTCTTAACTACATATAACATTATGTACAACCTTGTTTTGGTAATCCAATTTCATGTTATTAAGGGCTGGTATTCTGAAGAACAATTCCACTAACAGCATATTTCTGGCTGGTCTATTTTTTATAGACCTAATCATTGTGAGGAAAAATCTTTTAACCAGACTTGACTTCACCCAATTCTAGAGGTTGGGCCAGGATAACTTTGTTATGTAATGTAACTATAGATGTTCTTGTGTACATTATTGTCTTTGTTCTTTTACCAACAGAAATGGCGACCCACTTTGCACCTGCCTTCCGCACCCCCCTGACAGACATGCAGGGTGGGCTGCTCACACACCAGAGATCAAGGAAATGTGCAGACTTTGAGATGCGAGCAATGGAGTGTCTAGAGGCATATGGTGTACAGAAAGGCAGGACACGGTGTGTGGACTACATGGATGACCTGAGGGAGTGTGCTTTCCAAGCAAAGCAGGTAGGTTCAAAATCAACGAAGTGCAGTAAATGTAAATATTCAAACTGTATATGAAAAGCTTTTCTTCAAATAATATATCTCATAACTATTGGTGAAGAACATTTTTATATTTTTCAGTGCCCTTACTGTAAATTACCTGGCATGAAAATAATAATTAACAGTACAGGTACATATTAAATTTCAATCCTGTAGATATTAAATATCGCCCATCAAGTTGTACACCATATTTGACAATACAGTATGGTACCAACTTTCCCATCTTGTTGAACACCTCATATTATAGGTATTTGCTTTGCATTTGTTTATCAATACAAGTACAGTACTGTATTGTACCCTGTACATATTTATTCTTCCACTATAGTATGTTGGCTATTTTCCTTGGTATTATTCATTACCCAGTTATGGGGAAGTGAAGTATTGATAATAAATATTTTATAATGTGCCTAACAGACATACATTTAACCAAAACAGTCATGGATATTTGGCTCTCAATAAGGACAGTATGATTATATCAATAAGTGAAATCATCGCCTTTCACTCATTTCTCTTCTGCACTGAATTGTGGTGTGGTCCTCACACCAGCCCCCTCATTTATATTTTCATACATCCTCTTTGTAAACTCTTCTTTTAGCAGTCTTTCAATGTGTCTAAATCACCTGAATGTATTATATATGCTTCATTCTATCAGCCACCCCACACTTGACTGTAATTGTCTATGCACAAAATGCTTTTCCATAATATTGTTTTCATAATTCAATGATGGGTGTTCTATGAACATGTTCCCATTATATAATGAAAGTTACCTGTATTCAAGATAAAATGGACCTTCTATCTGGCTAAAAGCTAAATCTCTCAATGCAGTAAAGTTTTCATATTTCCTGTATATATAGCTGACTATACTGTCCTCCATTTTTTGCAGCTGGCCCGTGTATCAGCAATGAGGCACGAGAGGCACCGCCAGTGGTTGATGGGTGAACGCTCTAGTAAGGATCACTATGCACCTGCACCTCAAGCAGATGGTTTTTAGGTTCTGACATCCCTTAGGTTCTTCAAATTCACCTTCGGCCAGATCCCATTGATACTAACTGAGGAAACTTTGAAAAAGTTTTGTACAAAGGCAGTAGCTTAGAGGACTGCAATCTGTTCTCTCAATATAATTACATAGAGAAATGTTAAATTAGTAGAGTAGGTTACTAAATAAAGTATATGTTTATAAATAAATTACTTTTACATGGTTCAGGCATGTTTATCAGGAATATCAATAATGTATGAACATCGCCTGGAAAGCAAAAGATCAACTTGTGTTCAGGAATAATTGCTATAAAAGTGTTTTAGTTTTGTTTAGTTTCTGTTGTAACTCGGTCAGTATTTCAATGAACGGATGTAAATATTCGAGTTTAATAAAAAATATATAAAATTTGCATATGACTTTAGACCTTCATTACTCTATTTTGAACTACGTGTTGAGCACTGTGGGGTGTGTTGGTTTAAATCTGGGCCAAAACAACTGCTGTATATCTTTATTTTAACTACATAAAACTTGCTACTTGTATGTACTGTACACCTCAGAGTCTAAAGTGGGTGGAAATGAATACCTTAAATAATTGAGGTGAATATCAAATACTGCAGCAAGAGGATGGCAACCAAGTGAATGTGTATCACAATTCACCTGGTGTTAAAAAAGCACTGCAAGTCCATATGATACTTTGTTGGTAACTAACATTCTCTAACAATCACTAATCCTCATCTGAGTCAAAGCCAGCTTTCTGGTGAGCACGAGCACCAGCATTTACAGCAATAAGGAAATCCTGCTGACGTCCCTCTCGTAGTCGCTGTCGTATGAGCTCAGCCATGGCCTTGTCCGTTTGTCGTTCTAATTTGTCTAACTGTGGCTGGATGCAGCGTTTCAGATCGAATGTTATTTTCTTGGGTGCCAGGTTTGTGATTTCCACCTAAAATAAAAAATTGCTTGCTAGATGGATAAATTAAAATTTATTTCTCCAGCTCTAATGTACTGGTACTGTACCTACAAAGCATGCCCCACAATGCAAAACCAAGCAGCACTAAGAGTGTTTACTTCCTATAACTTACATGTTCTGTAACCCCAGTTAATGTTGTTATGAACCAAAGGGAACTAACAATTGTTATTGGTTTCCACCAGAGAGCATTGGTAGCAGATATATAAAATTGTTTTATTTCATGAGTGAGGTGTGGACATGCAGTGAGTACAGTATGTATACATAGATTGGTTGTTGGTAAATGTTTATATCTTAAGGTACAAAAATTATAGCAATATGACAACTGACCTCCACCTCCTCTTTTGCTTTCTCCCCATCTTCTATCTGTGGTTTCACTAGAGCCTCTACATCTGCTGGTTCCTCTGGAGGTATAGCAGCATCTGCCAGGCTATCATTCTTTGGACGGTAGTTCCTACAAATACAATAGAATTTTTTTTATTCACACATTTCACTTTCTCCTGCTTCAACAAGGTAAAATACATTAGAATAAGTAGGGAAAGTATGCTTCCACCACCCATATGAGTCACACCAAGATTCTTAGGGCACTTGTTTTGTTATGTGCTATAAAAATGAAGAGTAGGAGGTGGGATATAAGTTTCACTATCCAGTAGCAGGTGAAATTAAAGTATGGTATGTTAACAAAGAAGAGGAATGACTAGCTACCAATGTGATTATAAATAAATGTAAAACAACAGAGATTGAGGCACTTGATAGCATTGTAAATTTGGTACTGTACAGTATCTCTTTTACATATTGGTAAGAACGGTAATATTAATACTGTACTACAATATCTGTACAAAAAAGAATTTGTACATCTATAACAACCAATACCGGTAAGTACTCTCATAAGGAGAGAAGTATTTATATTTACACATTTTGTAGCCAATTGCAACACCTGTATACTGAAATGATAAGTACAGGTATGTGTAGCATAAGAGTGTACTGTATATTGACAAGCAGCTTACATTTGCAAAACAAAAAAATTAGTCATACCTGAATAAAACTTGTGATGAAGGGAGATTTTTATCATCTTCCTCCAACTTGGTTGACTTTTCTTCACTTCCCTCAGGTTCCTCCTCTTCTTTACCCTGCCTTCGACGCTTCAGAGCCAACAGTCTATCTTTTCTCTTCTGAGCTGCATTTTCCAATGTCCCAACTCTTTCATCTCTCAGGCCCATTATCTAAAACTGAATGTCTCAATTACTCTTCAGAAATAGTGAGTGTTCACTTTATGGGTTTAGAAAAATGCCTGTAAAGCCCATAAATGATCTAGAGGCTTACAAACTAAGTTCAAAAGTACAGCATTATATATTACTGGTACTATGCTAAATTCTATTTTGACTACTGTACAGTACAGTTGCCGGCACTTATAACTGGTACATTCAGAGTTGATTATCCTCTTTTCGTGTACCAGTTATAAGTGCTGGCAACTGTACAATACTGCAGCATAACTGCATAATGAAACACTCTTTCATTTGTTAGTTAAAACTGGAGTTGTTGTTGATGTTCTCCCAGGGCAGAATGGCCTCCTGCCCCACAGACCCCTGGTACACTCTGGTCGAAGTGAAAAAATCAATTAAAATAAAGGAGGGACTGGCCCTATATGCCTGGGCTACCGAAGCACATCCCAGAAAGATGGGACCAGAGCTTACTGGATCAGGGAGTCTGGGGGCCTCCAACTGTCAGGGAGATTGGGGGGAAAGTCTTTGATCCCACAGCCAGTGCTATGGGCCCCAAGTCCAAGTTACCACAAGAGCTACAAGTGGGGACGCAAGTTCCATGAGACCACTCCTGAAGGGACCTTAAGGGGGAGGGAGTTTACACTGCTGCATGCAAAGGGATAATGCAACCCCAAGTCCTAGTGGTCCACGTAGTAGTGAATATAAAAGAGCCTCCAGTTGCAGTGCAATCTTTAATCTAGCCCTGTGGGAGATGGTTAGTATTCACAGAGAATAAAGTCAGCCCCCCTGGGCAAAGAGAACTTGAGTTGACCAGTACATATACCGTACTTTTCCCAAATACAGACTATTCTAATTTTGACATCCAAACTCCTGCTTTGGTATTTCAGAAGAATAACTACACCTGGATTTTTCCAACTTTTCATTGTTTTTGTGCGTATATTTGGGTGTTTTATTCATTTTGACAAACTTTATTATTTGACTAAGATCAAAAGTATTATGAAGAGAGACACTTCAACCTGTCCTGACCCGAGCTAACCTGGCCTAACCTAAACTTACTTAACCTAACCAACCCACAGACATTGCCCCACACCTATTAAAGGCATAATTGAGTTGGTCAGGTTAGGTCAGATAAGGTTAAGTTATGCCAGGTTAGATTTGGTTGGGTCAGTTCAGGACAAGTTAAAAGTTTTTACCCCACAATAATGTTGTCAAAAATTAATAGAACCCCTGAAAAACTATATACAGTATAAAGTTGAAAACTTCAGGGGGAACTGTTTCTTAGAAATATCGGTATTTATTGAAAGAATTACAGTTTTGCAGCAGTGTTGCCAGATATCCAACTGGGTCCCAGTATTTTGCCTCAGTCATTTACTGTACTTTATCACGATTATTTCCCAGTAGTTTGCCCAGGTTAGGTCCCGGTAGTCTGATGTGGTCTAGGTTGGGTTAGGTCAGGCTAATTTCAAAATGCCCCATTTGAATATCTTGGAAATGGGGCATTTGCAGAGGAAATGCAATAGAAGAAATACTCTTAGAATGGTCTAGAGAAGTGGTTAATGAAGGTAGAAGGTAGAAGAATGGGCAGAACAAGTGATTTCCCCCATCTAAAAACAACTCTAAATGCAATAAAACAGCTATATAAAGTGATCTAACTTAGGAAAAAATATATAAAAAATTAGAACAGAGCGAATCCTCGTACTTTATCAAGAAAAGTATACAGTAGCCAAG
This sequence comes from Petrolisthes manimaculis, assembly GCA_034508575.1. NCBI lineage: Eukaryota > Metazoa > Arthropoda > Malacostraca > Decapoda > Porcellanidae > Petrolisthes > Petrolisthes manimaculis. The sequence continues at coordinate 123,652 of JAWZYT010002028.1, read as the reverse complement.
AATTAAATAAACAAAAATAAAGCATATAGCATATCCGACGGCTGTGCCACAGGCTAACGTTACAGGTTTCTCACAATGGTTCATAATGTTTGAATATCATAAATACAAAATATTGTGTAACTGTTACTACTGTAGCAATCAATAAACAAGGATTTCACCTCCACCTCTTCTTGGAGACCTTCCTTACGTTTGCTCTGCCACTAATGGAGGAATATTCTTCAGAATTGTACGTCACTTGTCAAAGCATGAGTCCAATCGCCAATCGGATGTTTTGTTTTGTTTTGATAAACTTTAAAAATTCGTAGTTCAAACATTTTCTTTTCCTTACATTTCTTTCGCGTCAATTTTCTTTATATATATTTTTTGTATTTTAGTTTGAATAGTTTCTTTCATACATATTGTAGTCTGTATCAATCAGCAGCAAATTATTTAATATTTTGTATACGAAAGATTTTGTTTACATGGTTTTATACGTACCAACATATGTTATTATTATTTATGTGTAATAACTAGTGATAGTATATTACAAATAAGTTCTTTTAGTTAAAGTGAAAAAAATAATAATATCTATGTTAAATATTATTAAATATTTTGCCAATTATTATGTCAAATTTTCCTAATAAATAATAATAATCAAGGTTTCAGTTGGCACCTCTGACAAGCCACTACAATACCACATAAGTTATTAGTAAATAGTTTTCTCTTTAGTTCTTCAACAGTTGAAATAATGTGTTGATCATTTTACACTGAATATCTGCTATATTTTTATGATCGTTGGTGTACAGTGATGCTCGTGTCCTTCAATAATACACCTGAAAAGTCAAAACACAGGTAATATAAGTGAAATAATGGTGATATTTAATTACGGTAGCCTATCGTAGGAAGTCATATAGAGGGTTATTGCTGATATTACTACAAATAGATTAGGTAAATGGATATATTATTGCTGACTTTTCATTAATGAAGACTTATTGCTATTTACTAATGATGTTTGTGACTGTGACCACCTTCAAGAGAACATGAAGAAGCTGAAGCGAGTTTTTGGCTCTGTGGCAAACTTAGCTGGTGGTCGAGGTAGTGACCAGTTAAGCTCTGGTGGTAGTGGGTCTGGAGGTCTTACCAGTGAACAAAGGAGTGCATCAGGCTCTCTGCAGGACACCAGGTATGTTAATGTGAATAAAGTACGGTAACTTAACTTAGCCTTTCCGGTAATATTCAAGGCTTTGTCCATATTGTCCTTTTGACTCGAGGTTTTCATAAAGTAATGTTTTATAGTGGGTTTTTAATGAATCTGTTATTCACATCCATAGCAAATAGTGTTTTTGGAGATACCTCCCCCCCCCTCACACCACACAATCTCTGAAAACTATGATATGAACTACAGATTTGTCTGAAAAACACTATAATGCACTAAATAGAATTAGGTAGACCTCACCTAACCTAATCAGAATGGCGGTAGACTACTGGGACCTAACCTTAGCAGTCTACCGGGAAGATGTACATTTCATATGAAACTGTACTAAATTTTATTCACATATGCATATGCTAGGCTATATATTGCCAATCTTTAAAGGGAAGGTTTATCTGGAAATATTTTTGGGGGGGTCAGAAAAAAACTGCTGTAATATTCATATGTATACTGTATAGTAAAAACATCACATATGATATGCATATTATTGTCATATACCAGTAATGATTTTTTACTTGATTGCTTCCAGTCCACGGAGAGGGTCATACTATAGTTATGAGACACGATCATTGGACTCCTTTACTAGTGGACAGTCTGGCAGCACCTCACCTGCCGACACTGTTCGACAGGATAAGAACTTCACCAAGCTACACAAGTGGGCTAACATAGGAGACACACTCAAGCTCAAGAAATTTATAAAAAAGGTTAGTTTCATCTCACCAATGTGTTAGTCAAGAATGTTTTATGTTATTATGATGTCATATTGAAACTTTAGTTTAATTTCATGGAGAAGTTAATTATGTAGGTTAACATCATTTGACTCAATAGCAAACAGCCTACAGGCACTATTCCATATACAGTACAGAGTGTAGGATGGATGTACGGTATATGTATGGTAACTCAGATATGTAACAAGCATCACAGAAACCTTAACAAGCTATCAACTGATTAAAACCACAAAGAAGACATTTTGAGGAGCTTCTGCATTGCTGTTGTTGCTGATGTTCTTCAGACTGTCTGGTCAAACAGCCCAAAGTCTCTTAAAGAAGGCTATTGTGTGTGACTGTATACAGTGCAGTCTTCCATAATAAAGTTGATGGTGTGGGCTGTTGTTGTTAATGTTCTTAAAGCTGCCTGCCCAAACAGCCCCTATTTTATGCTGTTGGAAAATTTATTTGTCTCGTATCCAGAACTGTGCTAGTAATACAATGTTTTCAGGTTGAGGTGGATGCCCGTGACAGTGATGGTAGGACTCCACTCCACCATGCAGCAGGGGCAGGCAGAGGGGATGCAGTACTCTTCCTCCTGGGTAGTAAGGCTGATGCAGAGGCCCGAGACAACACTGGTACCACCCCTCTCCTCAGGGCTGTCGAGTATTCACAGATACTCATTGTACAGATGTTGCTGCAGAGACGAGTGAGTTATTATGCAATGAAATGTAGAAGTTTACTGCATTGTTCAATTTTTAGTTGAGAATATAGAATCATACCCTCTGTTTTCAGTTAGTATTGATGAAACTTGGTATTAAAAAGTACCGTACTGTATCCATATTCAATACAATAAGGGTGGGAATGGAAGTTAATTGGTTGATTAAACAGAAAACACTGATGGTACGGTACCACAACTGCTATTGTCACAAGGCACTTGACAGAGAGATAGAGAGGGGGAATAACAAATGAAGTAAAACAAAGAAAGAGGGTGATGGATAAATGAACTATGAGTAATGTCAAAATTCTGCAAGGCACAAATATTAACTATATTTCATTCTTATATTCATTTGGACACCTTTCCTCATTTATGATTATTGGTTTGATTATCCAATGTCTGGATGTAAGAGCAGCAATTATCATAACTAGTTACCAGTATTTCATTACAGGTAAATATACAATACAATAAATTATTAAGCTTATTTTATGTCACAGGTGGATGTGAGAACAGCAGACAACCATGGTCAGACATGTGTACATATTGCTGCCAAAAGTGGTGCCATTGACCTGCTTCTGTTGCTGCTAGAGTGTGGTGGAGACTGTGATGCTGTCAACAGTCAAGGCCGCACTCCTCTACACCGGGCATGCAGTGACAATCAGGAGGAGGCTGCCAATACCCTCCTGCGACATGGTGCCAATGTCAATATGTCAGACAATGAAGGTGTAACTCCACTCATGTTGGCAGCCAAGGTTGGGTGTGTGGGGCTTGTTGAGAGTCTGTTGGACCACGGGGCAGCACTGGACCCAGTTGATGCCAGTCAGTGGTCCGCTGCTGATTATGCCCGTTTTACAAATCACAACCAGCTTCATCACCGCCTCACCACTTTAGCCCAAAATAATGCTGCTGAGTCCTCACTTGTACCTCAGGGTCTCCTCAGTGTCAGTGATGAAGGTAGTGATCCTACTGACTGTGCAGCAGGAAAAAGTGGAGGGGATAAACCTAGTAGTAACAATGGCAATAACTCCTGGAGTGATGATAGTGATGTTGTCTCTGTCAGGGAAAAGCCGAAGATCAACCTGGCCAAATTTTTGCCATCATCAGATGAGTCTGGTGACAACACAACTGTGCCATCACAAGACCCAGACATAAATGCCTTGGGACCACCTAAACCACCACGTCTTTATACTAGCTTTTCCAGTCTGACCTCAGAGGGGGATGGTGCAAGAACAGAGTGTGCTGCTGAGGGGGAAGAGGAAGCTAGTCATAAAGAGGACAACTCATGGAAAACATCATCAGAAGATGAAGAGGAACAAAAGCCAAAGTTCAAGTCTCGCGGATTGTTTATGAAAGATTTAGACTCGAATGATGATAACAGGGATGCTGAATTGCGTAGAAAATCCAGCATTCTCTCCATTACTAGAGTTGGAAAGGAGGATATGATTGCAGAGCTTGGACTAAGTGACATGAAGTACCATTCTTCTGAAGAGGATGTGTCATTTGAAGAAGATGAGAAGCCTATGTTGCCACTTGAGGGAACACCCACTAAAGTTGTATTGAGCAGGAGGGGCTCAGAAAACATGGAAGTTAGCCCAAAGGACTTTGATGTTTCTGAAAATGTACCCTCATCATCTCATCAGGTATCATTAACTAAAAATCTCTCACCAAAGAACTCTTGTCATGAATCTCCGAGCAGAAAAAGCGCTTCTTTTCATAAAATGAGAACGGACTCTGTAGGTCAGCTATCTTCACAAACTTCTGAGTACAATAATACCAGTCGAAGAGTTTCTGTTTATTCTACCTCTCCAATTAAATCTCCAAACAGAACTTCTCCTAAAAGGGTTCGGGGTCCACTCAGGAAATCCAGTGCCTTTGATAGTGACAGCAAAGACGAAGCCTCAAGTAGGACATCAATAAAACACACTAGTCTTACCCCTACCAAGAATAGAGGTTCTGACTCAGTATCAGATGAAGTTCCTCTGTCCCAGAAAGGGAGCAAAGATAGCCAGAGATTAAGTTTACTTTCTGGAGAAATGGATGAAACGTCATTTATTAGTAACCACAATAGTGAAGCAGGAAAGTATCAGACTTCTGGTACTGCCATGAGAGAGGCAAATTTAGACAATGAGGATAGTGTGAAATCTTCAAGTGGAAGCACTAAGGGAATTGATACCAGTAAGATGCCTAGTGGATCTGATGTTGAGAATATGAAGAGTGGACCGTACAAGTCAGGCAGACAGAGCAAGGAGGGAGAACTGGGCCAGGAAGGGACATTAGGAAGGGAAGGGACCATGCAGGAGGTGGAGGAAGTATGGGAAGCCAATCCCAGCAGAGCCACACCAAAGTATTCATCCTCCAGCAGCCTCAGTTGTGAAGCCAAGCAAAAGCACTACAAAAAGAAGGTATCTGGCAGACCTAAACAAAGTGACTCTGAAAATGATAAAGCAAATTCCAAAGGAAAGAATGTTGCTGGTAGTATATCACAAAGAGATGCAAATAATTCAAGAAATTCAGTTGAATTTAAAGAAACTGAAAATGGATGTAAAGATATCATTGATGGTTTCAAGACCTGCCCAGACCAAGATGATACCGCACAAGATATTACAGATGAAGAGTTAGCATCCAATGGTGTTGAGGATTTGCTAGACTCATTCATAAGTGATACCACTCCTGTATCAGTGCCTGCTCAGAAAAAGGAAAAATCACAATTATTTGATGATAGTAGTGGAAAATGTGGATCCACATCACAGATAAAGAAAGAAGAATCTCCCACTACTGATACAAGTTCTCATTACACAAAGCTTAGAACAAAAACAAAATCTAGAAAAAGTAAAAAACAAATTAAGCCAGCTAGCACAAGCTTAGAGAAAAGTATTTCTCCAGGTGACTCCAAAGATGGAGTAAATGCTTCCAAAGACAGAAGAAATAAATCACAGCTGTCTGTTTCTAGGAAGAGCCCTGAAGTAAAAAAACCAGGGTGGAGGGAAGGAACTGTGGCATTCAGTGATGATGATGGTGAAGGTAATGAAGGACCTCCTCCTTGGAATATGGAAGAAGGTGAGGATGGGTTGTCAACAGAAACAGAGGAGAGTGGTCACATCAATGTAGAACTGAAGGACACATTGCTGGCCCCTCTGAGCTCCTTACCAGATGCATGGGACGCTGGCCAACTGCGTGACTTGGTGCGAGAACTGCGACTGAAGCTAGAAAAGGAAGTGGGGCAGCGTGCTGCATCAGAAACTTCATTATCACACATACGGCACCAGGAGCGACACACACAGCAACTTTGTGCCAAGCTGGAAGAGGCCCTACAGCAGCAGCAGCAAGAGGTAAGATAAGATAAAGGAAAATCATTGTTTATTATCATTTTTATCTGACCATACCATGGACCTACCCATTATTCCACATTCCTCATGGTTAATACAATATTGTGGGATTAATTTCAACTTTCCATTCATACTGTATCATCACATCATTAAAATAATAACTAATTTATGATCCATACAGGTGACTAAGCTCAATGCAGTGATAAAACAGATGGAATACCAAGGCCACTGCCAGCAAGATTCGGGCCAACTGCAGAAACAGTGGGTGGAAGAGTGGCAGAGTCGATGTGAGCAACTGGAGGAGGAGTGTCGTTCTCTCCATGCTCAGGCACAGCGGCAGGACCAACTGGTTGATTCACTCATGCTGCAGCTCCAGACTAAAGACACTGTTAATAATACCCTCCATGCCAGGCTGCAGGAAGTGGCTTCTACCGCTAAGTGAGACTTGTTTCCGAGATATACAGTACAGTACTAACTTATCTAATGAATTTATCTAATACCTGCTTATCTATCCTTCCTTATATAGTACTTGAATTGATCATTTCCCCACCCATTACACCTATAGAGACTGAGTTCAAATGCAGGGCATGTGTGGTCCCTGCCGTTCGTCTCTGGTCAGAGATTACGTATCATGAGTGTACATTTTACAGGCCAATATGTCTCTTCATCAGCCTTGCATTCTCTTCACTTTTTATGGACCTGGGACCCCAACATCTTGGAGAAATGGATCCTGGTCTTGATGAAAATGTACTAAATTTAGAATTGCAGTGTAATTCCAGACTCTGAATGTATCAATAATTGTGTAATATAACCATACATATGTATTTAAATAGAATATTGTTTTCCAGGTATGTGTCAATGAAAAGCTGCCAGACTGATGACATCCAGATTCTTGCTACAACTTCTCAGTCAACTTATTCTCAGACAGACATTGTTTGTTTGTCACGATTAGAGGCAAGCACTCAGTCAGACTTCACAATAGCAGGTTCAGATGTGATGATAGATCATATAGTTTCAAACAAGGATAAAAAGAGCAATAGTTCTCCAGTGTTGTCTATGACTGCTGGATCTACCAAACCAGTGAGTTCAGTAGCAGCAACACAGACAGAGCAAATGGAAGACCATGAAAGAGTCACAGCAGTGCAAGACGTGAGAAGTGCAATGATCAGTACTGGAGTTCAACATATTCCAGAGAGAGTAAATAAATATTCACAGGTACAGATTCATTCAAGATCAGTACACATACAGACCCAATGTCACACAAAGACAGAGGTGACTGACTCAAGGAAAATGTGTGACTCTTCATGCCAGACCATCCTGCTGAGCCACCAAGCTGCCAGCCAGACTGACCCATTCTGTACAAAAATAAGTGATGATTCTTGTATGAAAAATCAAGAATCAGGTGAATGTGAGGAAAAAGAAAGTTCACAAATTAATTTGTTCACTTCTGCTCTTGATTCTTTACTCCAGAATTTTTCTGTAGATATAAAAGCATCTATAAATGAAGCTTCCCTAAATAATCAGACAGCAGGTTTGCAAGTTAGTAAAACTGTTGAGAATCATTTAAATAATCTGATTACTAATATTAGTTCAACACTGCAGCAGGGTCTAGGGGAAAACAAGACACTATACCAACTTGAAGAAAGTCTTCAACATTTAAAAGACACTTTACAATATCAACAAGATATCATAATGAGAATATCTGATGATGCCACAGACATAAAATCCAATAATCTGCAGGATATTGTACAAGAGGTTAATTCCAGTATACAGTTAAAGTTGGTGAGTGTTGAAAAAGAGCTGAATAATGTTCAAGGAAGCCAAGATTCCAACAAAAAAGATATAGCAAACCTTGTTTTATCTTTGAAAAGCTTGAAAGATAGTAATGAAAAACTAGAACAACTTATTTCACAGCACCTTACATTGAATAAAAACTCTGATATTTCAGAGGAACTTGATTATCTGAAGCAACAGTTGTGTGAACACCTTCAGATGATGAGAAATGTGGTTGAGCAAGGAGGTTCAGCAGAGGACAGTGGTGTGAGTTTCAACAAAAGTGTGATGGAGAGGTTGGATACCATTGAGAAGTCTCTGTCTTTGTCTCTTGGTAAGAACTGCACCACTGAAGACATATCAGACCTACAACATGGGATCCAGCGACTCTCACAAGATATAGACAAGAAAGTATTTTCACTAGAGGGTCGGATGGCTACAAAGGGAGAAATTATGCCTGATATTCAGGCTGTAGAAGATCAGTTGAGGGGACTGAAGGAAAGCACAGAAGGCCTGACATGTGTGGTGAGGACAGGAGTGTCTGAACAGAATGCCGAACTGAGTGAGGCACTTGAGGAAAACTTCCAGATACTACAGAGTCATGTACAGCGGCTCCAGCAAACACTCCTCCAAAGGATTAATGAGGTGGCTGAGCGACTCAATGTAGCGGAGGACCAACAGGCCACACAGTTGTCACGGCAGATGAGTGAGGTGGCCATGCAGGTGGCAGGTGTACATAATCAAGTGATGCAGGTACAGGCATGGGTGGATAGGGCAGACAGCAGGCCTTCTACAGCTGATACATTAGATCAGGCATTGGTCTCTTCCTTAAAGGCTAGCAGTGACCACACCCTCTCTACACTAACACAGCAAAACTACAGCATTCTGAACCAGCTTGAAGCTCTACAGCGGGAGGCACAGCTGTCCAGCTCACGAGGCCAAGTACCCTCCCAAGCAGTTAGTATAGAACTGCAGCACTTGAAGGATAACCTTCGGGAGAAGGAAAATAACCTCACGCAGCTTCAAGCAAATCACAAGGACCTTCAAGACAAGCTTCATAACCAGGTATGTTGTTGTAAAACAAGCTATGTATTCGGTTTACTGTATAACATACTTGTCTCTATATAGCCTATGTGATTAATTTACACTAACATCAAGGGGACTCAGATATTTTTAAATGAAATATTGTATCATTATATGTATAAATGGCTGGATATCTCTCGATAAGAAAATCCATACATGTATTAGTGAATTTACAAAAATGTGTAAATATTTCTATACAGAGGAGCCAGATGGATGTTTACCAGCAGGAGGCAGAAGAACAGCGTGCCCGGGCAAAGCAGGTGAAAGAGCAGCTGGAGATTCAGGAGGCAGGATTGAGAGAGAGGCAGGAGATAGGCAGGAAAGAGGTTGCCAGAACTGCTGAGGAATTGCTTCGGTTTAAGGAAGAAAACTTACGTCTGTCCACAGAAGCTGGTCGCTTATCTGCCTCACTGGAAATGGAGCAGCAACAGCGCCGATGGTGTGAAAGTCAACTACAAATTCTTCAGGACTCCAGGGATGCAGCAGAAAAGCGTACCCAAGAGTTACTTGCTGCTTTGCCTCCTCCCTCACTTCACCGTACTCCACCCACCGGGAGGGACAAGCAGGAGGATGAGGCAGCCAGCAAAAAACAAGAGGCTCACAGAAAGGAGATAGAAAAACTGGAGGCAGAGAAACATGAAATACAAAACTGCTTGGCAGAGCATCAGGGTCAGACTCAACACTTGAATCTTCAGCTTCAAGAGATTCAGGCTCAGTTAACCATGGTGCAGCAGGAAAAGTCAGGTGTAGAAGTACAGCTAAAGAAAGCCAGAGAAACCATATCTAAATTACAACAAAGTTTGAGTGAAGCCAGACAGCAGCAGGAGGCCATCAGTAGCCTGGAAGACCTAAGACAGGAACTTGAAGGAGAATTACAGGCCAGAGACTCTTTGCTGAAAGCACTAAAAAGTAAGGTAGAGATCCTCAATAAAGAGAAGCTGCAGCTCAAACAAGATATTTTAACTATGAAGGGGGAAAAACTTTCCCATGAGCTTCTGAAACAAGAGAAGGAATTCAGTGAAGAAATGCAGAGGAAGACTGAAGCACAGTTGTGTGATTTACAGAGAAAGATCCCTCAAGAATATGTAACCCGAACAAGCCTTGAACTAATGAAAAAAGAACTGGAGACCAAGTATCAGAGAGAGCTAACAACCAAGCTGGCAGAACTCCAAAGGTCCCTTGATGAGAAAAACAAACAGCATGAATCTTTCAACCAAACAAGGGAATCCCGAGAGCAGCAGCTAAGAGAGGAACTGAACCGGAAGTCTGAGGAGATAGTACGTCTCAATGCCCGGCTGAGTATGGGAGAGGAGCGAGAGGATACCTGGCGGGTGCGACATGATCGTCTTTTGGCCTTGTATCAACAAGGGGCAGCACCTCTTGTCACAACTGTTGACACCAACAATACCTCACTTGATTATTCATCACATCCTAAGAAGCTCTCACAAGATTCACTCTCTGTCACTCTTCAAGAAATTGATCAACACTTAAAGGTATAAATATTTTGATTGATATGTAGTATTTACCACTTTGAAATATTTTAGAAGATTTTTTATGTTATTGTCTTCAAAGTGAAAATAAAAAAGTGATGTAATTGTTACATCATATATCTTGTGATAAATTTTGCATATACTGTATATATATATATATGTTTATGTTGGAACAGGGAAAATTGGAGACACTTCTGCCATGGCCACCCCCTTAGGGTGAGTTCCTGGAGAGAGCAAGGTGTCAGAGCTATAGATTGATAGATAGATATATATGTATGTACTGTACTGTATGGTATATATTTGTATACAGTATGTATATTTTGCCTGCTCTCTCGCATTACTTTTCCATCTTTATAACCCCCATGCTCAATTTTTCCACTCCACTTTACTACATACATCTAGGCCCCTATTCCATCTTCTTACTAACTGCATGCCTCCTCCACTCTTCCCTTGGTGACCAGACACCATTAGCAACATCAACTCTCCTTGGACAGCTGAGTCCTCCATCGGGTCTACGAATGAGTGGTGGTGTTGGTGTTATTAGTGGTAGTGGTAGTGGTGGTGGAGTGGACAGCTACCACCACACCCATGCCCACACCCTCGACCGCACACTACACAAATACCTCAGCCAGAATGAAAGGTGTGGTGTACAACTGGTGTGTCATTAAAGCCCCTTCCACACGAGAAGCAAAAGACACTTTTACCAATTTTGTGGGTGGGTAGCGGGTACGAGTGGCTAATGCCTGTCGAGGAGTGTTTGATCTGGTAATACTGGTAGAAAGCGAGATAATTCCACTCTCGTGTGGAAGGGGCTTTAGTCTTTAGTCCTTTTTTCATAAAAATGTTTGCCACCCAAGATCCTGAGATCATTATTCATATTTTTCATTTCTCATTACTGTATATCACAATGATAGTTATAGTACTGTACCAGTGATATATTTTTGCAGAATCTAGGTAGATTCTTTGTAGGTTTTCATCCTTTAATTTTTTCTTTGCCTCTTAATTTTGTTTTAGGCCATCCCTAAAGGAAGGGAGAGGATATTGCAATGGCATTAGTATGTATATGTGTGTGTGTGTGCAACAGTGTATGTAAACAGGTGTTCTCAAAAATTGTCCGTTGACTCATCCTAAGATGTTTCAGTCTTCTTTTAGTGTTATTTAATTCAAATAAGGATCTGGATCCTATGCTATGCTTTTTAGAGAACTTCATCATTGCATGATAAGGCTGAAATTGATGGCCAGTTGCTTCTGTGTAGAAGTGCTGATACTGTACATATTTAATCCTGCAGAGTTCATTAATAACTGTAATGCTGATATGCATGGATCCCACTTGACTAACTTGAATACTAACCATCATAGATTTAAGTATATTACTTGTAAGGTTGATATTACTATGGAGAGTGTCCCCCTTAATGAATTCAAAAATGCACACTGACAGATTCCTTGTAGTGGAAGAGAAGCCACAGGCCCGCATCTCACCCCTGCAGCCGTCCCATACAGGTGGCCTTCCAACCCTAGACCAATCCTGCCAGGAATACGTGGACTTGATGAAGAAGAGATACGGCATCTGATCCAGACTCAGCGCTCCACACACTACAATATGTAAGGGATTTCAAAATCCTATAATCCTTTACTTATTTTAATCAAATAATTTATTGGTATTCACTTATTTACAAAATAGCTCTGTTGCTTTTTTGAAATTTCCTCTTTGTGCAGTCAAATCCTATTCTCCCTCCTAAATTCCTTCCTCATGCACCTCATTATGTTCTCCCAAATATCTGATGGGTTTCCACTCACACTAGGCCTTTCAATCTCTCACTCATCCTCCTTCTCGCCATGTGTCCAAACTAGCCAAGTGTTACTGGCAAATTGGTTAAAGCCTTAAATTATTCCCCGCACAACTACAAATCAATCAATCACTCCTATATCCTTTTGGTTATAAATATTGTAGTTAATTTATTCTGCCACAGTAAAGCAATGGCATCTTAAACGTGCAATTATCTACACTGGCCGTTGTATTAACAGTGATATTCTTTGGTACATTTTTATTTTACAACACGAGACTGGCTGAAGTGGCTGGGAAAGACAAGGGGCAAGGGAGCCTAGAGATGATGCCTGAGGAAAGGAGGGAGGGCAGCTTCATTTGGTTGGATGGCTGGGAGAAGGAAAATAACAAAATGTAATTGGTCTTAGCCTTGTGATTCAGTAGAGGTGCAATGGGTCCGTTCCGCATGGCTTATTCAAGTTGTGTTATTTGTTATTAACCATTCAGTATCAAAAACAGATAGATATTCCTTCTGCTAAATGTACAGTCGTGGTACATAGTCCTTGACCAGACTTCCCCTTGCACTCTGATGTGCCACGACCGTACTGTACCTCATTAGTCAAGAAATGAAGGAGAAAAGCACACAGTAATGGAGGTTTAAGTATATAAGATTTATACTGTAACAAAATATTTTTAGAAATGCATGAGAATCACCAATGTGCAATTCAGTTAACTTTAGTACTTGAATTGGATTATCCCTTCATACTCATTTGAGTGCCAGTTTGATACCTAAATATAAATATTATTACAGTACAGAATTAAATGGTCATGACCTTATTATAGACTTGAATCATGTGGGGCACTTTCACAGTACAGAAGCTGCCATTTGATTTTACTAAATACAAATATCAAGTTAAAACTCAGTGTAGTTATCCTCTACATAATTCATATAAGCACAATAATAATATATTGAAAAGTAAAAACTACCCTGTTCGTGCCATGTGTATCATAGCCTGTAATTAAGAATTCCTTCCAGGAAGATCTGGTAGCTATACAATACCATAAGACTGTGATATTTTGTTTGATAATTGTTGGTGCTATGAAGTGCCCAGTGTGTTCATTCTGGTGGTCCTGGAAAGTCTTGCTCAAATGATCCATGATTCTTTTGTTTTCTTAACACAGGGGTCTAGGGTTTAGGCACACCCAAAGTCTACAATTCTTGTACAGTTGGTTTGCCTATAAAGTATTTCATTGGTTCTTGGTACCCACCATTTACAATGAATATTGGGTGTATGGGAACTCTTGAAAACCTACTGTATGCTTGGAACTACTATAAAATAATATTTAAATGCTAGACAGTATTTATGAAGGGAGAGGAAAGTGGTTTTTATAATCATCAAAGTTTGAGTGTGTGAAGGAAGCAAGAGATGGTTGTTGATACAAAGAATTAAATTTTGCATCCCAACCACAATACTGTAGTTATCAACTTTGCCTAGAGTTAATGATGTAATCTCATTATTTTGTTTTTATAATAAACAACCTCAGATTTCATATGACTCCATAAATTACATTGAAATGCAAAAATCCCCATTTGGATGTTTTGAAGGTATTTTGACCAAGTGAGATGGTGAGCCCCGTCTTAATTAGCCAAACAGAAGTTCTGTAAGTTGTCAGATTTCATGCAGTTGGTTGTATCTACCAGTACTTTTATTGTACATTACAAATGTATTTACGAATTAATGCAATGTATATTTTGTACTAATTTTTTTCATTTGTGGTACTGTATTGAGCAAGAGTGACACATTTTTTTGGTAGCTGTATTAACATGATCACACCTTAAGATATGTTATCTTATAAACTTTTACAGTGCAGATATATACTGTAGTATTGTACTAAGTAACTGTTAAATCCATTTATGACATTGTTAAATGTCAGATAGTTGATGGAGGGAAGTAATCTTATTTGGCAATTGTAACCAGCTCAGAAAATACAACTGTACTGTAATTTTAGTAAATCATGTCACTAACATTATTGACTTTCAAAAAGCACTGAAACAATTATAATTGTAAAGCCTCACTTTGGGAAATTATTTTTAGATCTGAAACAAGTACAGTATCTCTAAAGCATAAGACTACTGATATAGTGTAATGTTTATCTTTAATTGAGAAGCTGTGTTTGCAATAGTCCTTATACTGATTACAGGTCAAAATGATTTAGCAATTTAAGAAGGTGTAGCTGTGATATATAGCACCTCACTTTGCTATTACAGTATACAAAATTTTATGTATAGTGGAAGCTAATACTTCCTTTATTCATAAGTAATACTGAAACTCTTATACTGTATCTTTGTGAATTGTGTTAAGTATAATATTTTAATTGTGTAGTGTAGATATTACTCTATATATATATTATATTATATAGTATAGTATGTTTGATGGAAGAAGTGTTATTTACATAAAATTGAATATTGAATACAGTACTGTACTACATTATACTCAATACAGTACTGTATAATGTACCGGTACTTTGAGTTCAGATATCTCACTCCCTCTGAAAATCCCCTAAGGGGATGGCCAAGGCAGAAGAGTTTCCAGTTCTCCCTGTTCCAACACTCACTCCAAAGTTTTCCCTTTCACTCCCTTACATACTCTTCCACTCTGTTCACCCATCTGTTTGGGGGTTGCCTTTCACTTCAGGCCCTTCAGTTTCACTCCCCTTCATATAGTCTCATTGATTATTGTACAACCAATACATATGCATGTTGCACTGTACATACAAAGGTATTCTCTTATTGCATGTAAATTTCATTATGGATGTAATTAATGGAAGAGGAAGAAGGAAGACCTCACTAAGTCTTAAAGATCCTGTAGCAAGGAGGAGAAACAGGAAGCACAGAGGGATATAAAGGAAAAGGGGGGTTGGGGGTTGAAAGGGATTAAGGATGACAGTACTGTATTGTCTTGTATTTATTGGTGAGTAAAGATGTATTTTCCTGAGCTATTCTTTACTGCTTAATTTTAGTTTTACCAACAATAGCTTATCATAATTTACCAAGAAAGACTTTTCAGACATCTTGTACTGTACTACAGTACATATAAATTTATAGTTATTTTCATAAAGCCTATATGAAACCTGAAATAGACTTTATAAAAAACACTACTAATCCTTAAACAAGTACAGTAGCACCATTACATGCAACTTGAGGCTTAGCTTACACAGCTGTGGTCAAAAATAATTACCCATATAAGGGTAAACCATGTAAGAATTTGACAGCTTCCCTATGTTCCTTTGCTGATAAACTTTTCAATGAATAGGTTCAGTGCCATATTTTAATTTACTATAAGTAGCTACGCACTACTTAAAATAATAACATGTGAACGTGAAAACTTTAGACAGCAAATTGTTTATGATACCCAAATGTGAATTATTATTATTGACCACAACTGTACTGTAATACCAAAAGAACAAAATAAACAATAGTTTTAACTTAATGTACAGTTTCAAGCAGATGAAGAGGAAATACTGTCTCAGCCACTGCATGTAAATAATGGGTGCAAATATAACCTATAATTAGTAAAAGAAGGTGACTATCCCTCATCAATTTGTTTTTGCTCAACACTATTCCTCACCACCGTATACAGTAACACAGAAAGAAGCACATACCATTAGAATCAAAATTCTATTCCGGAGTAGAAAGGCTGAGGCAATGCTTCTCCTTCATCTGCTTGGGACTATACCAAGCCAAAAAAGCAATGTGCCTGAATTGTGCTTCAAAATAGTTAGATGAAATATTTATTTCGATCACGAACAGTCATACCTAGACTTAAAGAAAGACCTTGATCAGGCACACAGAGACCCTGTATCCCTGAAGTATCATTTTTAATACTAAATACACTGCAAATAAAATATTAAAGAAATTATTTACTGTACACTAGTGTACTTTCATTAGTTTAACATATTGGCATGACATCTGAATAGTTGCCTATTATTGACACAACTTACACTAAATATTGTGAGGCCAGGTTAAACAAACTTTGAAACACCTGAAAATTAAACATTGAACCAAGTAGGGTATAATTTACGATACATGCTATATATACAGTATTACCCACTGAATGCAAAGAACAAGGTGTGACAAGAAGTTACTGTAAACAAATTTACACAATGTTACTTGTAATGGCATTCATAATTATCTATCCCAATATCACATACTTTACAATATACACTACAGCTCTATAGGGTAAACTGTAAAATGTTCATTTATATGTCATTATATCTGCTATATACCGTACTCCACCTAAACTATAGTAAGAGGCACAATTTTCTGTTAGGTGTATAACTGTACAAAATCTTCCCTTCCACCAACAGTGAGTCAGTCTGAATCAGACTAAAATTCAGTAAGAGGGAACACCTTCATGAGTCAGCTGAATGGCGAGATAACACTTGAAAAACTTAAGCACAGTTCAATAAGGGCCTCATTATATATCCACAATCTTCATATCAGAAGGTCACTTTTCTGGAGTTTTTAACAAGATTATATAACCTTATAATTCTGGTAACATCTAAAACTACATGTTAACATAATGGAAAACAACAGTTGTATATATTATATATACAGTAATCATATTCTATAACTATATTTAGTAACAGCTGATTTACAATGCACCAAATTATCAAAAGGAGAACTATGAAGTGAGGAAACATTCAGGTATACCATATGTTATTATTGAACATGACATTTAGATTGGTTGGTGGAAGGGACTTTTGAGAAGTCATTTTTCAAATCCAATAAACAGAAATATGTAGAAATGAAAATAACTTTTGTTGTGTAAGGAGAACACGACAAACCCCCTCGCTTGGTATTCAAGCACCCTTAACTTTTTAGATTTGTCCACCCTACACCTGGAGGTATATAGCTTTGAGACTAGAATGGTCATTTAAATATTCCTTTACTTTAGTTTTGAAATTATTAGGAATTTCCATTATCATTTCAGTTTACAAACATTCAAGAAAATGAAAGCAAATTTCTGTACACTCTACATCTGGTAGAACTAAAATCGATCACTACAAATGTATTTATTCCTTTACAAGTATTGTAAAGTCAATGATGGATGCTTTCACAGAAAGATCACACATTTGAAAATATGTATACAGCTGTTATTTACAAGTTACATATCTAAGGCTATAATTATAAAGCATAGTCTTGCATCATAATTTCTCAAATATTCTGACAATTTAATTTGGTGTAAGATGAAAATAATTAACTGATACATTTCCATTATTACCAGTTAGTAGAGCTAGTCTTTTACCTTTATATGTAACTGATTACCTATAACAAACATCCCTTTGATAAGGATATTATGAATATACTGTACTCGTACGAAAAATATACCGTATACAACCATTAATTGTTATCTGAAACTGTACATGCTTTTACCAGCGAATGAGATCTGACTATGTGTTATTTTGTATTAATAATTATAACAGAGCATACATTTTATAATTGAATACAAACTAAAGACACACTGAACCTAACTTCACAACAGACAGGAACCTATCTACAGTATTACAACTGGGTCAGTTTAGAATGGCTACTGTCTAACGTAGGTATCAGGGTCAAATACCAAGTACTGTAGATGTTCAGGGAGATACCTACTGTATGTCCCAATTGTCCAAAGACATTTTGGTAACTAACTTGATATCTATTACCTCCCACACTTTGGAGGACGCCTCTGAAACATCCTGAATTTACACGCAACAGTGTATATTCCAAAACAAGCCTTCCAATACAGTAGTTAGATTTGCATTATCTTACATACTGTTTATGATGTATATCAGGGCTTGCATATGGGAATACTGTAATGTGTAATGTGGCTACAGTATATGGATATCAAATCGTAGAATTATCTTAGAGTATATTAAGAACTTAAATAAAATTCATGTTAATGGTATAAGTATAGACACTACAGTATTGTTCACAACATATATCATCTATTTTATTATCCAGGAATTTCCCACACAGATGTATGAACACATATTTTTCTCCATGTGCTTTTCGTCTATCCTAATTAATGCAGTTAACTTATGACACGCCACTCGAGGCCGAATGAATGATTAGGAGATGGAATAATTAACTTTTATTCACAACTTAAGGATGGATGGAAGGTGTAGAGTTGAGTGATATTTTATGTGTATCCACATATTTCTATCGATTATTGTAAGTTCAACACAATGAACTGCCAAGAGGTTAATGGCTGTGAATTGCAGTTGAACATGGCTGACTAGCTGGAGCCCCAGGGCAAGTTTTATGAATATGTTTACAGTTCAAGCACACAAGCTGGGAATGCAACCTTAATCTTTACCTAAACTGAGGCACACTGCACCAGCAGAAACAGCATCAACTGAGATGTGGTGCACTCCATAAGTCAACAAAAATATCAATCATGCACCCAAATATACTAATGAGTCTCTCAATAAAACATGCATTTCATTTTTCTATCAATACACTGCCTCCCTGATAACAAACTGCAAAATAAATGAATTGATTCACAGTGATTCGTCACTACTTTCATTGCTACTTTCGTTTTCATCATCAGTAAAGCTTAAGTCACTATTTCTTGTAATTTTGTTTACTCTATCCTCCATCCACCTATTTTCATGCTGGGTAAAATCATTCAAGTTGAAGGATGGAGTGCTACCAGGATTTTCACTCTCCATGTCTCCTTTTTGGTTTTTCATTTCACTCCCCAAATCTTGAATACCATGACCCGACTCTCTGGTCTTGCCATAATCAATATTTTTTTCTGGTGGATGTTGTCTTGCTTGTGAATCAGCCTGGCTGGATTGAGGAAACTGCTCTAACATTCCATTTTGTGGTCTAGGCAACTGATTTTGTGATGGTGGCTGTGGTTGATTATGGTGTGGACGGGAATCTGACTGGTATTGCGACACAAGAGAAGGTTGGGAATGAAGAAACTGAGGGTTGGTTAAGGAATGTTGTTGTAAGCTGGATTCTTTTGACTGAGGAGTGGAGGACTGGATCGGCGGTCGAGGGTTTGAGGAAGACCGAGGCTGGAAGGGCTGTGATGGTGTATTTGATGAAGACTGAGAATTTTGAAGGTGTGTATGTTGAAGACTGGAGGGGTGCTGCACATTGTGAGGTATCTGGGGTGAGGGACGGTACTGTGGATGCATGGGACGCAGCTGATCAGTTATTTGAGGGTTGGTTGGCACCGGCATTCTTCTAGCTACACCAGGACCTTGGTTCAGCCCTAGAAGTACATCAATAAGTTCATAGTAATTTTATATAAGAAAACAGTATATAGTAGAGCCTCGATTATCCGGCATCCACAGGGATTTAAAAATTCCGGAAAATCAAAGTTTCTGGACAATTAAATAACACCCGAATACGTACGCCATACATAAGTATAGAAGTATGTAGCTACTGCAGCAAGACTTACACACGGTAATAATACGACATACATAATGATTAATGCAATGTAGCCCACAAAGTAAATTAATTCACTCTCGTGAATTAATTAATACGAGTCAATGGCAAATCTTTTATACTTCAAAAATATGCTTACCCTGCTGTTGATGCATCATGGGTGAAGGATTTGGGTTGTTGGCTGGGCGGGTTGGGAAAATCCGGATGTAGTTGGCAGGGACAAGGCCACAAGCAGTGCCATTAGATGCCATCAGCCACCCACGTACACCACTGGGTTGCTGGTCCCGTGGTGCAATGTAAAGAGTCTGGCCAGCAATCACGGACAGCTCTTGTCGTGCCCCAGCCTGATGAATGTGACATGGCCATGAGAATGACAAATCTTATCATAAGTATCTGAATGAAGAGTGAAATTGAGCCTGACACACATAACTGTAATGTTAATGACTGAATGAATGTGGCAATGTATTAGAATACAATGCACTCTCCTGTATACATAATGCTCAAAGTTGTAGAGGTGAATTTTCATACAGAGTCATCACATGTGATGAGGAGTCACAAATAAATGTGTACGGTAATCACCTTGAAATTATGGATAACCTGGGCAGCAAAGTGCTCCCCACGACCACGAGCCCAGTCTTTGCTAGTGTTACGGGCAGGGACCAGGGTGGACAACAGCCGCCAGATGAGATAAGGGCCACTAAACACAATAACAAGGAACATAACAATTGGCCAAGAAGATTTAGATGCCTTGATGTCTGCCTCTGTGATCTGGTTAGCTGATAGTGGGCCACCAGATCCTGCTGTCTTCCATGCCGCTTCTAAACTTGGGTCCTGCACACGCAACCCTGCAATGTAGCACCTTAGTTATATGAAGATCCTGAATTATTGAAGCTGCTGTTTTCTTATAATTTTTCTATTTATCTTAATATAATTTATCGATTGCTAGGTTGCTTCCACCATTAAAGAGATCCTTATTAAACTACCATTATCAAAGGTTTCCCAAAATAGCAATGAAATAAAATTATTTTCTATGACTGTACTATTTTCCATACATGAAACTACCATAAGCCCATCATAATACCAGTAATTGTGTGTAAGACCTAGCAAAATATTGGATTGGAGTGTATTTAAGTCCCAGTTTTGTCAATGGGGATTATTCAAAACACTGCATGCACCTAAAATACTTACCTATAAGATATAAGAGTTTCCTGTGGACCCACCGTAGTGTTCTGACCACAGCAAGAGCAGAAAATATTTGAGCAAAGTGTGACTTCATCCTTCCAAAGTGTTCTGCGACCCCAAGTACGGCACGGAATGAACTGTAGGTAAGGAAACCAGCAGTCAGTGAAACAATGTTAAATAGGATAGGCATTATTTCCAGTGTACACTACTGTACAGCCAATAAACAATCCCTAGGCCACCAGTCATTTTTACATGTATACTGACCTATGTACAGCATGGAATGTACTCTCAAGCATCATACTGACGGATCCAACAGCATGCACAATGCTTTCGATGCTTTCAAATGCTGGTCGTGAGCTCTCCTCTGCTAGTCGGATGAATCTGAAGAGATAACAAGGATCAAATTAAGTTTAATTAAAGTTTATTTCCAATCAAGTACATTATGTGTTAAACATTCTCTAAATTCAGGCTACTAGTTGATAAGAACCAACAGTAGTAAGTACAATGGTTGTAGACTTTAAACAGAATATAACAGCAGGTCTCACATGGAGATCACCAAATAACTCACTCTCTTCCCATCACTCACCCATTTTCATCCACTGGTAAGTTTGATGGTCCACCAATCATCCCATATCTACCCATGTTCGCATATCCTCCATATGTCCCAACTCCATAGCCCCCGTAACTCCCATAGCCACCGTAGTTTCCATAGCTTGGCCGTCCATAAGTGGTGAGGGAAGAGGTAGTAGGACGTTGGGGCAGAGGAGGGGCATGACCAGATGATAATCCCCCACCACCACCACCACCACCACTACCAGGTGGTAGGAATGGGGAGGATGGCATGAACCTGGAAATATGAAATTGCTAAATTAACCTCAAAACGACACATGACAAGTTCACCATTTGAATTAAAGTAAATTAATATTTATTCTAGACTCAGTTATTTATGTATAAAAGTACAATTAGGTTCTACCTTAATAGTTTGTAGCCTACAGAGGTGATATAATCAAATAATCCCAGATAAGAATTTGCATGGCTGGTCTGAAGTGGTGGAGCTCCACCCGCTAGTTTTATGTTGATATATATATATATATATATATATATATATATATATATATATATATATATATATATATATATATATATATATATATATATATATATATATATACACTGTATATATTTTATAGTAGTAAAAGAGAAAGGAAACTATTTCTTGCTGCCAACTGGACCCAACCTGACCTAACCTGGACTGTGGCTAACGTGCCTTCGGAACTACCCACATGGAAAATACGAGTAAACAATCTAATTTGCACAAGATGACATAATATATAAATAGTGTACAGCATAAAAAATCCTATCCGATGAAGCAATCAAACAAGGTAGGTCCGAAGTGCCCTGCTCTTCAATATTTGCCTTACTTTGTTCTATCTGGGCCTCTGCAGGTACTGTAATGTTGGATTGATGTTCAATATGGTTCATATCCTGTTTTCCACAAGACAACTCAAGTGTTCCTTCTTGGCTCTTCACTTCAGACTAATTGCATCATTTATAGAAGCATTTCCAGTCTATAGATTAATAAATTTCCAGATGCTGATCTTTCTCCCACTGTCACTGATATTCTTTCTTACCATAAAAATTAAGGGATTGCTAATAGTACACCCCTAACTACCACCAGCTATTTAACTAGACTGGTTGTGAAATAGGAAAATAATGGTCTCTCATGGGTGCATTGGGAACACCAACAAAATTCAACATTATATAATTCTCAACAATTTATTTGGTACCCTGCAGTCAAGGTGCTTATAGCTGGAAAGGAATTTTTTTACAAGTTGCCACAACTCGATTTCGAATTTTTTTTATGTTTCAATATTACAAAAATATATATATATATATATATATCCCCATAGATTGATTAAGAGTTGTTGGTGTCAGGATTGAAGATTAAATACAAAAAATAAAACACATTTGTAAGGTAACATACCCAAAAAACAAATCACCCCCCCACCAAAAAAAAAACACACACACATAAATAGATTGATAAACTAATAATAATAATTAATAGTAGATGACTTACGAGTTGTTGGTGTCAGGATTGAAGGTGTGTTGTCTGTGGTTGATGGGTCTCTGTTGTTGCTGTCTCTCCCATAGCTTTGTAGGGGCTGCCATTAATTAAACTTTATTATACACTTCTAGGGTTGAATGATGAGCCCCAAAACTCACTCACACTATGGTTAGTTTAGTTCCATACGTCTCATCAAGGGGAAGAGATGATAAGGAGGAACTGCACACACACACACACACTAGGGCTAAACTAATCAGTAATCACCTATTTTTTTATATGTATGACCTTGAAACTCTTGTTGGTACACTATGGGTGAATGTATATAGTCTTTAGGTGAATATTATACTACTAAGATATTATATGGAATGTAACGGATAAACTGTGGTGTAGTTGTGAGCTTTTCATTTAGAATTTCCACTCCATTCTTGTGTTCCTCGAATCCTCAGCAACCTCTTGGTAAATGCTAATGTTAGCGATGTACGTACAGTATAGCCATTTCAGGCATACAAACACAGCAGAATATTACTGAGCGCAGTTATATAATATGTTTTGAACTTACAAAACTACAAAGACTTTATATTAATAAATATATCAAACACTGCATCGTAGAATAGTTATATTCGTACATGTGATGATAAGTACAAAAATGATTAACGAAATTGCATTGACATGAAATCATATATGCTTACGAAACTATTACTAACTTCTCCATGGCCTGCCAATAGATATTCATTTTATACTTTCTACTTATTTAATAAGTATTGTTTCTATTCGTAGATAAACACTTTGCAAAGTTTATATAAAACAGAATTGATGTAAAGTAGCTATAGAAGCAAAGACGTCCTTGGCAAGCACAGGTCCAATCTGCATGGTGATAACGTAACAAATTTGCTATTGTGCTCGATCCAAACACATAACTTGTTTGTTGGTGTATTAGATACTTTTCATAATACAAATGTACATTATTTCTGAGCCCAGTGTAATGCGGCTTATTTCAAAGAGGTTTAGTTATGTGTATGCAATAGTGTATTATAATTAAATGTTAAATACCAAGGTTAGCGTATACAGCACAGGTAATCAGCTGAGAGGTGCCTCCTTCAGGGTCCAAGGGCCACCAGGCAGGGGCCATGGGGGGGATATAGCACTGTAGCGGCTGCCAGTCTTTACCACTTGCCAGATTTGCCAGTTCAGTCATTCAGTGTCTGCTCTAACACGGATAAGGATGGAGACGCTCACAGTTTCCTTTATATCCAAGTCTCTCGTGGCTGGTGGTGAGTACCTTTCTCCTTTTATCCCAATCTATTAAACTTCATCTCATTTACAAATTACAATTAGCACTGGACTGAAGCTAGTAGTATGACCACGGCTTGATATTCACCCCGGTATGTTTGTCATTATATTTCTACTAAAGGGTTAGATCGAAAGGTTGAGATGATGTTGGTGTGTGTATGCTTTCTAAGAGATTTAACGGGACGGTGTGAAATGTCAACACATTAATATGATAGCATTATAATGTGGAAAAGATCTGTCTGAAATTAATCTAGTTTACGTGTTTGTGTCCGAGAACTGCTGGTTGGCTACCAAAATTTTCGAAGAACGAGCCGTCAATTTAATTATAATAGGAAAACAATGCCGCTTACCAAGAGCTCATAATTTCCATCAACGTTGGTGTGTGACAAATTACACTAAACAAAATGTTCAAAAACTGTAAAAACGTTTCGGTATGTTGAAAGTAGTGTCAGGATTTGTCGAAATACAGTTCCCAGGGACATTTTTGATCGGAGTTAAGTTTTCTCTCTCTTCTCCCTTCTTTTAGTTGTTGGGTGTGTCGATGGTAAAATAACTGAGTGTGCTTAATTAAGCCTTATCTGTGTCGTCAAGTGCTTGTGTCAGCTGTTTTAAATCAGTAAACACTAAATAATGTGTTCCCTCCAGTACATACAGTATTTCTCGTGGAATTATCCCACCTCTTATTGTTAGGCCTACCTTCTTCCTTGTCTTCCAGGCCTAGGGAGGTTATCCTTCATCCTCAAATCAATAGCATTGATCTTCAGTAAATACTCATAGTAGTACATGAGCTTATGTATCGATCTGTTATACTTCTTAGATAACATAAAGCACGCTACCGGTACCTGTCTATGTTGTTGGCTTATCGCCAGTCATACCTACTGTATACAGACGACAATATTCTCCAGAGTAACTCTCTCTCACACACAGTCATAGTCTCAGGTCATTATAAACCAGCAGGCCTAAGAGAATAGTTTAAAATCTGTTCGTACTAGGCCTAAGCCTATGTAGTAATGTACAACTGCCCATATTCTAAAACATTTGAACGTGCAGGCTTGGTGGTTTATAGCAACAAAAGGGCTCATAATGGAGGTAGTATTGGAAGTAAGTGAATCCTCCAGACCGTGCAGTATGAAACGGCAGTTGCAGCGGTAAAGGCAAGGGTGTCGTAGCGGTACCGATGCGGGAGATTACCGACCTTACACATAACGGGGATTTCAGTGAGGAGCTCTGTAATAACTTCAGTAAGAGAATACCGATAGTTTACATAATATGCCAGTTTTTACGTGAATATTTAAACTGATACCCGAGCCCTATGTGTTCATTGCAATAACTAATAAACTAGTACTGTAGGGCATTTTAATTAGATGAAAGGGTTGGAATTGAGCGAAGTGTCATTTCAGAATGCGTGGAATGAATATGTAGGCCTAGATATAAAAAGAAAATGGCACGGTGCACAGATGGTGGAGGAAGTCTGTCAGGCTGTATAATGCACGGTATAATGACTATAGAGGTATAATGTATCCCCATAAAAATTAAGGTGTGCTTTTATATGGTCTGAGTGCAGTGAGGGTATATTCCAAATGTTCCTCCCAGTGTAAAGAAAGAATCCTTAATTAAATAACAATTAACACCACCACCAATAATGACATAGCAGCAGTATAGTTAATTAACGTAGAGTATGTTAGCCTGTTTGCTCCGTTAAATTATACAGGCTACAGCAGTATATATGACCACCCCAACAGTTGGC
Source organism: Petrolisthes manimaculis (assembly GCA_034508575.1). Classification (NCBI taxonomy): domain Eukaryota; kingdom Metazoa; phylum Arthropoda; class Malacostraca; order Decapoda; family Porcellanidae; genus Petrolisthes; species Petrolisthes manimaculis. The sequence goes on along the minus strand of JAWZYT010002028.1, from coordinate 97,870 downwards.
TTACACACACACACACACCACCTGTCACGGTAACTGTACAGTCAGGGGAAAAAGTAACGCCTCAGCGGCCTCACTGTTCCATACATTCATTCAACATAAAGGATAATGGAAATGTAATACGGTAGTAAACACGCGATTTTCTAGACTAGCCGATGCATTTAATTCAGGATAAAGAGATAATGAAAGAGAAGGAACGAATGAAGTTATATTACTGGCTTAATTGAAGAGGTTTGTGCCGCGTAGATATCCATTTTTTTTAATCTATAATGTAGAAAGTGCATGTTTAGGAATACCGTGGGTTGGGTGGAGCAAATGTGGAGGAGAAAGCGTGTGGGGAACAGAAAAATGGGGAGGAGCGGCTCACCCACACATACAAGGGAGTTCAGAAAAAATAGTGTGAAGTATTATTCTGGGAAAGAGAGAGGAGTGACAATCTATATGTAAGAATGAAAAAATAAAAGAGGTTGGGTTACCGTAAAGGTTAAGAGAGAGAGAGAGAGAGAGAGAGAGAGAGAGAGAGAGGCGTGGAAAGGGGGTATGCGATATGCCAAGTGCAAGTCAGAATAAGAAAGAATGGAAAGGAGGAATACAATAACAGATTGTGCTCCGCAGGGCTTCCCTCAATATTATTAAACAATCTTTTCATAAAAATCGACTGCAATAATCACTACTCAGGACATTTCTTAAAAACTACTTAAACAAAATATTTAAATGTTCTTTGTACACATGCAAGAAATCATGCATCACAGGTGTCATTTCTCGAATCGTAGCATTATCATTAGCCTACTACTCAGCCATGTCTCTGCCAACGCCAGGATATTAAAATTATTATTATTAATTAAATCACAAATATCCCATCATCCATGTCATATTTTTCACAGATTGTACATTGAAAAACCGCCTCCAAGAATGAGTATGCTACTTAGTATCCATTTTCTGTGTTGTTACTTTTAATTTTCTCAAGCTTTTGTTGCATAACTATATAAAGGAAATACATATTCTAAATTAGTTATCTTAAACCTCCTACAGCTTATACCGGTGCATGGTTCCGGTACACTTCTTCCCAGAAGACGTAGTACCGGTACGTAGGCTACAATCCCTCGTGTTTTGGTTACCAGCACACTTAGCACAGATTGGATCATAACCCTTTGCTTTGGCTGAACATTTCTATGAGATATGACCAAACCTTTGACAATGATAACAGACCGTCGCTATGTATCTATCCCACACACAGTAAACTAAACACCCCATTCCAATTTGACTTGATCACGATTATTACGAATCAGCAGCTGTTCTCGCTCAGCTGGTCTTGACTCAGCGCTGAACACATCACCAACTCGACCCAATTCGGTCACAACATCTTTCATCTTCCCATCCACTAGTTTCTTTATTTAGTCTTGTATATCCTTCATCATTTTCTTCAGTTCACTAATATCAACTTGATATTATCATCCTTCACACCTTGGAGGTGAATACATACAGATATATAGTGGAGGTGAATACATATCAAATGTGCCGAACGAGTACCGGTACAGGTTTCACAACCAATCCATTTATTTATCAACACCAACGGTTATGATATATCCCCACAAGAATAACACCTGGTCATGATTAGCCAGAGAATTCAACAACTCTCTATTCAACACTACACAATAACATGCAGCTATCATAATAACAAACACTATACCCTCTAATAAACAACAAATAAACACCTCATCCAGCATTTTTCTCATGTAGGTCACCCTCGCCCTCAACCTGCAGACTGACGAACTATCAGACACAAGAGACAGTTCCATAGTGACCCAGACTATGCACCATTCACAAACTGTCAGACGAATCATATCATCCACAACCTCAAGCACTCATCTGCCTGTGGCAGATGTCACAACATCAGTAACATACACCTTAAACACCTTGGACCACAAGACACACAAGCACTCACTAACATAGCAAACTTCAGATTCTCACACTACACAATACCCAACATCTGGAAGCACGGAAATATCATCATTATCCCTAAACCCAACAGAGATACCACACTACGTACTCTTATCTCACTGCCCCATCACCTTCCTTTGCACCCCATCCAAAGTTACTGAGCTCCTCATCATTACTCTAATCACACCACATATTCCCCTCGCATCCTTACAATATGGTTTCATACCATGGACTACACTCAACAAACACTTTTCACTGACCCCACACAAAGAATCTATGATGGCATCAACTCAAATAGACCCCCTCACAAAACACGCCTCGTCACGTTGGACATCAGCAAATCATTTGATGTCATCCCCCGCCACAACATCACAAACAATATATATAACACAAACATGCATAAATAACAATGCAAAAAGATGGCTGGCCTGCCCACCACAACCAGTCTCCAGAAACATATACATACTCAAATTACTCACCAAACCATCCAAACACTCATGAACAACACTTGGCTGCATGCACGACCTCCTGAGTCCTGACATTCACCCATCTGAATATTTCCTTCTCCGTGAGTACAAAGTCCACCTGCGATTTGGCCACCACCCGGCCCATCTTTAGCCCAGTATAGAAAACTATACATATATCAAAGTAGAATCACATGTATACCTTAGGCTATCCCCCAGTCCCCTCCAGTTAACCCCCCAGTTTAAAATATTGACAACGCCCGTGTGGCTGGCCAGTGGGTGAAGCTATCAGACCTGCTCCCTCCAATATCAAAGTTTCCGTTAGTTTGTCATAGTAATGGAGGAATCTGTTGCCTCCTCTTACTAAAGTAATTTCCTCCGCCTCTTTAATTCCTTGCATATATACTTCAACTGTCTTCACTTTCCCAGTGTGTCCCCGTGGCAGTCGTCACCTGTGAGAGTCGCACGAAAATTATAGAATATGAAGAAACAGTCTCCTGTGGAGCAAGGGAAAGTCAAGGTGACCGCTGACTGACTGCGAGAGAGAGGGAGAAAAAAAAACAAAAAAAAACACAGACTGACATTGACGTGCAAACAAGAAGCAAGCAGATACGAGATGTATGGTAGATCGAGAATTCGAGATATAATGTAGGAAGTGTGTGCTATTTTGTTTGTGTTGTGTGTATGTTCCAGAGATAGAGAGAGTGTGTGTGTGTGTGTAGAGGAAAGAATGGTGGGAGAGAAAGGGAAAGGGTTCAGGTAAAAACATTCCTTCCCTCGCCTCTTGTGTGTTTCCTGTTTGCTTTCTCCGTTTGGTTGTTTGGGATTGTCAGTATTTGTCACTATAGCTGATACTAGACTTCTCGTGTGTTTACCATTGTATGTTATCCCCTCTTTTCAATCAGATGTTTCATGTTTCGAAGCTAAAATTGAAAGAAAAAAATACAGGTATACGTACAGTTATATGGTACCATCATAGCTACCGTAGATGAGAACCAGCCTGTCATAGACTAAAACACATTGGAAAGACATTTTACTTCTTGGGATTATAATATCTACGTATGCACTCCAGTCACGATGTTTATTAAGATTTCTCCAGAGAGGACAGAACTGGTTGTGTTGAAAAGAAAAGACTGGTTAGGCTAGGTTCGAGGTTTGAGGAGAAACTAGTATCAACTGTAAAGTGTCATACAGGCGAAGAAATTTAATATCAAAGACCTGCAGAGCTTATGTAAACTAATCATCAATTTGCAATGCGTATTTACAATTATAATTTATATATCTTATATTTTCATAGTTTCTATATACTTAATAGATACAACACAGACCGTCTTTTCTCTACCTTGTACAATTATCAGAAGGTGTTAAATATAGCCTCAGCCAAGAGAAGTTGAGACTCCACCCATGGGCGTGAACCACTACAGTATAAGCTCTCTATCACACAATGGAACTAAAACCTCGCTCATTATCCACACTCATTCTTTCCCCACCCTTTTCCCATCCACAGGGCACTCTCTCTCCTTCACACTGAAGGGCTACCTTACTGTATTTCTCGTTCCTCATTCATACTTAATAATTGCACTTCTGTTTCGCATTTCTGTTAATAAATGAGAAATCGTGAAAGAAACGGTATTGGAGGAGAGAGAGAGAGAGAGAGAGAGAGAGGAAATGCTAGCCTAAACGAGAAAAAATATAGGCGGATGGGGGAGGGAAAGGGGGCGAGGGTAGGTCTATAAATTAAGATTAGGTAGCTACGGAAAGAATGGAGATAGTTAATCAGTATGAGGGTTGTGGTAGTGTGCCTGAGCCCTGAGGGAAAGGTTGAAAGTATGTATAGGCCTAAAGGAAAATGACGGTGAAGGTATGAGGAGGGTGAAGCTAGAGATCATGAAGAAGGGATGTGAGATAAAAACTGAAGGAATGGCTGAAAGTGGAGGCAACTGATGGAGAGAGAGAGGAAGTTGTTGGAAGGCCCCACTAATAACCAGCTCTACCGGCAGTATCCTGGGAAAGGAAAAGGCCAGCAGGAAATTCTTGCCAATGCCCTCATCAGTAGGATATGGCAACCCCCTCCCCATGCAACTTTCATCCGACCTTGAGGATTTTGGATAGAGTACAAAAACGATTGATTTATGCATGAAATTATAATCATGATACGTACTGGTGGACGTCATTAAAGGGGACAGAATTATTAACTAACCCACTCTCAACCCGCCATTCCAATATAATACCGCCACGAAAATCAAGAAATGCTGTTATTTTTGCTTGGGACGACGTCATAATAGAAGGCTGCTGATGCCAGGCTAGCTGCTACCGTGAATTCCTTGAGCAGTGGGCTCTCAGAATGGATTTTTTTCAATTACCCTAGATTAAGAGAAAAAAATGGACGTGTGAGTCACTTTGGGTGGGGAGTGTACAGTCGGAGGCTAAAGTCCTGTCGCCACATCTACAAAGTCATGAAAACAATATAAGTATGAAAACAATATAAGTTAATAGGCTCGTAAATTTATAAACCAGAGAAGAATTTCAATTTACCCCCTGGATATTGTAATGCTGTATGGTGGATATGTTGGATATGTCGGTTCGATGTTATCCTTCAAGAAGCTATGAGTGAGGCCACACGACATTTACTGCCGACTATTTTTTTTTTTTTTTTAGACCTTGAACACAGTGTTCCCAGTGGGGAATTGGGGATACGAAAGTATCATATGGATCCGTTTGTATTATAATTATAAGCTATACCATTCCTCGGCCATGGCCTATACTACCTTATCATCAAGTCTTTTCTAGCACCGTCGTTCGTAGTGTGTCAGTGTGTGTGCATGTTGTCTTTGTTCGTGTTATCAGAAGCACCAACAAGCCTTCCCAATCTGATGATATTATAATATAAACAACGATGCCATATACAGTGATATACTTGGCAATCTCTCCCGAAGACCAACAAGAGTGTGAACCAATTTGTGGTGATGTGGAACATTAGGAAATCACCTGACTTAATCAAGCAATGAATAGCAATGACAGTCTTGGAAACTAATTTAAGACTTAAAATTTCTATTAGCTATTAGTAGGATGGGAGCTGTCACTCATGAGTCATAATTAATAATGCATGACCAGGAATTTTGCCTAATTAGTGATCAGATGAAGGCTGCACTGTAATTATAGACACATTCAATAGCAAAGAGCTTCACTAGAAAAAATTCAGAGCATCAATGAAGCAGCAAAATCTTTATAATTAACCTAGAAATTTCCACGACTTACAACTATCACAAGTTCACAACAACCAATTGGCTGTTACGATATAATTATAAATCGGTTATATCTGTAATATTATATTATTATAAATGTGACTGCTATGATAATGTACTACACTGATATTACATGATATATAATAATTATGTTGCAGGTGTGGCTGGGATGTGTGCCAAGACAACAGTGGCACCGCTGGACCGTATCAAGATATTACTACAGGCACATAACAAACACTACAAACATGATGGTACTGTATAGTTCCCTACTCCATAGAAAGTAGTGATTATTGTCTTGATTGAAAGTCCCTCTCATCATAATAACAGATGATTCGGCTGTACACTGTACGTCACATTTAATTCTGAAACTGTTATCCCTAGTTGATTGATTATTTGTAGGCGACACAGAGCAATTTGGATTCTATAGATGGTACGATATTAGTATGAAATTATAGTACAATACGCTATTTTTTCCGTACGTACAGTATGGAAAAACAAACAAGGGTACGGTAAGGCAATCAGGTACGAAGTATTGAAAAATATTCCGGACCGTACCATACTACCAGCCTTGGTAGCAAGCAAGAATAAATGTACGGTACGGTAGCCTCTGTAAGCTGTTTGTATTTAACTTAGTAGTGAATCATTAGCCTAGTTATGTGCTCAACAGTCAGAATAACAAGATTGAGTCTTATTATTATTGCAATTCACATAGGCCTGTTCAGTGTTCATGCACTGGAATATTTGTGAAGACTGACTTGCAACATATAACTTTTCATTATACAGTATATGTTAATTGTTATGTGGCAGCATGATACTAAGGTGTTTCTCCTTGCAGGTGTCGTCAGTGGTTTGCGTAACATTGTGGCAAGGGAGAACGTTTGGGCATTGTACAAGGGTAATGGTGCACAAATGGTCCGTATATTCCCTTATGCCTCCACTCAGTTCACATCATTTGAACTCTACAAGAAGGTTTGTTTAGCCTATACTCGCCTCGCCTATTGAGAACATGAAGCAATAATGTTACACCTTTTTAAATTTTAGTAATACAGTATCACCTTTATGTCCCTGATTGCTACCTTTAGATTAGAAAATATACCGGTTTGTATGTTTATCAGGCACTGCAGAACTTTTGGGGTCCACAACAGTCCCTGCGTGGTTTGACCTCAGCTATGGCAGGGTCAGCAGCAGGGGTGACTGCTGTGTTTCTTACATACCCTCTGGATACCATCCGGGCTCGATTAGCCTTCCAGGTAGCAGGAGAACATATCTACTCTGGTATAATTAATGCTGCCACCACCATTTTTCACACAGTAAGTCACAATATCCACACACTGTATACTGTACCCCTCTTTTCATATGTTTCGTGCAATTGCTTTTCATTGATTGTTATTATCTTTACCACAGATACGAGTTTGTTGTTTCGTTTTGTTGTGTCTTCATAAGCATGTCACTCTGTACAGACAACATTGTCTACAGCTTTGCAAAAGCCAGATAAGCTGTGATAAGTAAAGAAATATAATATGAAATAGCACAAAATAATTGTAGCAATTGTATTTTCATGAATTAGGATTGATTGATTGATACAGTGGGAAGGAAGTATTAATGTTAGTACAACTGCTAGGAGTACAGAATATGCCACTGGAAGAGGAGATACAGTAGTAAGAAGAGAAAGGAAGTATAAAGGACGATCATGGTAGGAAGGGCATAATGTGATTGACATGGCTAAGTATATACTGTAACTGGTTGTTTGGCCGGCAGGAGGGGGGACTACGTGCACTCTACAGAGGGTTCTCAGCAACAGTGTGTGGGATGATCCCCTATGCTGGTCTCAGTTTCTACTGTTTTGAACAGATGAAGTACCTATGTATGAAGTTCCTGCCTCAACACACGTGTCGACCCTGCGAAAAGAACACAGGTTTACATGCTGGATTACTGTACTTAAATTAGATGACTTCATAATTTTTCTCCTTGCTCATTTAAGTCAGATAAGCCCACCGCTAAGAAAATCAATAGTCAATTTCTTTTAAGATTTCTAGATTGAAGGTTATAAACAAATAGGAATTTGGAGAGAAATTTTCCTTAATTTCATTTTATTTCATTCATTGTAAAACTCTGAATAAGACAACAAGGAAATGAACATTAGAGCACCAGATTGGGAAAATAGATAAGGAGATTACAATGACTCATTCATCCTCTTAAAATCTCACATTTGTGGCACTGCCATTGTTGTCTGAAGGTTGCATTTTTAACCATATGATTGTACAGAACAGGCATTTCATAATTGACAACTACTGTACTATATATCCCTAAAATTACTTATTAATCACTAAAAAGTTAACCACATCCCTGCCCAGGTGGACTGGTGTTGAAGGTGCCTGCCAAGCTATTGTGTGGTGGATTGGCTGGGGCGGTGGCACAGAGCTTCTCTTACCCCTTTGATGTAACCCGCCGCAGGATGCAGTTAGCCTGGATGTCGGAGGAAACTCGCAAGTTTGGGTGAGTTTTCCACTGAGAACGAGATTGTAGTAACTACTGTAGACATCTGATTTTCCAGTTTTACAAATGAATATCAACTTCAGATAACTGAATGGAATACAGGGCAATTTCATTTTAATAATATGAATACTGTGGTTCTACTGTCAAGGTGTCAGGCCTTAGGAGACTCGAAGAATTGCCTCGATTCTTATGTCACTCCCAGTCCTTAGCTATTTCTTTCTGTCTTCTACTGCTGGTTATTTTTCTCTTTTACATAACACTGATACACTGTATAAAAAGTATTTTCCTCTAAATGTGCCTACATTTTCTACCACACAATAATTCTACCCCAGTGTTTTCTTTTTTTCATGTACTGTTGTGGGTGGTAAATTGAACAGAGTGTAAGTGGTATTCTTCCCATCCTGGTGGTGAGACTATTCTCCTCATGATATTTTATGAGTAGATTACTGTAGTTACTTTACCTGTACATTATACTGTATACTCTTGTGCTAGGAAGTGATGTCACAGAATCCAATTATTTTCATTCAAGAAGCAATATTTGATATCATATATTTTAGTGAGATGGTGTTTATTGTTCAATACAGGGTACAAAAAATGACAGATTCTGCAATTCTGTCGATGACCCATTACAGTTTATCAAGATAAATTGGTTGGAAATTAATGATGAAGACAATACTGTACATTCTATGAAACAAATTATGATCTTACATAAATACGAATTTTCTTTGTCAATAAAGCCATATTGGGTGTCCAAATCATTATGAAAAGTGTGGCAGCACCTATTAGCACAATGGTACTGTACTATTAATTACTGTACTCACATAGTCTTGCATACTACTGTAGTATCTTCCTATATTTTCCTTTACTTATACAGTCCAGAACTATAATACTTTTGGCTAGTTTATGGACTGCTTATTACAAATTTGCATAATGTAACCTCAATATTATAACTTATGGGGAAAATTATAGTTTATAATTAGTAGACACTAGTAGATACTGTATACTGTATTTATTAAAATACAACAAAAAGAGCACTATCTACATTAGTTATTTGTAATTCAGTGTAATTTTCCTTTCCTTTCATAACTTTTCCAGTGTCTCTTTGTCAATAATATTTTTGAGAAGACATTATCCAATAAATTATTAACAGGGATGATGTGGTGAATAACTGGAACTGTAAATGTTATAGAATCATACGTATATTCATGGAATATATTATTGTATATATTTTAGCATACATTCTTCCATTATTTTTCAAAGAGAAAATGTTTCTTTCAGAGTCATCCTATAGAGCAGTAGCAGTGGTTCTTAAACTAGGGGGGCACCAGAAGCTTCCAGGGTGTGTGTGAGCAGGGTTTTGGTAAATAATCTGTTATATTGATTATTGCAAAATTCTCCACCCATACCATGAGTAATTTTAAATTCATAGTACAAGTATACTGTTTGGTAAACATTTTAAGGGATAGTGGGGTGCTGGATGTATACATAATGCAGAGGGGGGCGTGAGGCAAAGAAGTTTAAGAACCACTGCTATAGAGTACAGTATATCATATGCTTATACATTATAGTCAGCTTTCCACCAGTCATGACTACCTTTACAGGATGGGTATGGTGGACACACTGCGTCTAATCTACCGCCAGGATGGTGTCATAAGAGGACTGTACCGGGGCATGAGCATCAACTACATGCGTGCCATCCCAATGGTTGCTGTGTCCTTCTCCACCTATGAAGTCACCAAGCAGCTCCTCGGCCTTGATACTGGAATTTCTATCAAAACTGGTTAGCCTGGTATGACTGGAAATGTAGCTTTGCTTGTTTAAGGCTTGTTATATCCAGGTAACATTGGTTACCTGGATGTATAGCTTAATCACCTAAATGTGTACTGGGGTCTCAAAAAAATTTACTATGTAAAAACTGAAAAAAAAGTAGTACAGTACTGTATAGTACAGTACAATCTTTCCGTTTTGGACCACAGACATTCGAATTTCATAGGATTCAGAATGGAAATTTATTCTGGAATGGTCTGAAATGAGGAAATGGTGTGCTTCTGGCAGCAAAGTCTTACCCTCAGACCCTGAACTTAACAACTTTCACCTTTCCTTTTGTACTTTTGTGTGAGAATCAGAAATAAATACTGATTTTTATACTTTTGGAAATATCAGCCTTTCAGACAGCCTCTTTCCCCAGTTAGGAAGTGCAGGCTTTACTGTATAGTACAGTATATCTTTTAGAAAAAAACTATTACCTATAAGGGTAAAATGAAGTCGGTACTGTATAGTGTTTCACTTTTCACTTTTGTAGACAGTGAATATTTGTCAAGGAGCCTTTATCAGTAAGTGCTTGCCAGTTGGCGACTGTTTATTAAAACTGATCAAAATATTTAGTCAATTAAAAATTAGGATTGAACATGTGGATAGAAATAGAATGTGTTTATGCATTCACTGTAGTTGTTTCATAGAAAAGTAGGTATGTGTCCTTACCTCAAGTTGCACAGCCTCAACTGCATAGGAATGTAATGCAGGCAAAGAGAATGTACAGTATATGAAAGCATCACGTTAAGTGAAGCCTGAATTTACCTGTTTTGTCAATGGTGAAATGTCTTCAATTAAAATTTGCATACAGATAATGATCTCACCTAGGTACAGTACTACCATGTTGGTGTCTGTTGTATGAGATAGCTAGCTGCTACTTAGCATAACATCACACTTCCTGGTAGGACATATGGATATTTCTTGAGCAGTTTTATCAGTACTGCAGTGCTAATCCTGCGAATGAGCAACTACTGTACTGTCCTAACAACAATAGTTTGCAGTGGGTTGTTACATGTGCTATTGTGTCCAGAATGACATGTATTTTGATTATATGAGATTGAGAATATGAAATACTATATCTCTAACTCTTGCTGTTTGGTAAATCACAGTATTCTTGACTCCCCAGCACACACAAAAATAAATAAAAAATTTATGGGTGAAAAATCTCCCATTTTGTAGTTGATTTTTATTTAAGATAGAAAATTATGTGTGTACAGTAGTTTTGTTCATGGTAAGGTAACTATTTACTAGTTTTTGCTCTACAAATTGCTGCGATAATGCTGTACCCTAATTCTATGGATGAGACACTTGAGATAAACAAGCTTTTGCTATAATCTTTGCCCAAAAAAATTGAACTGACCAGTGCTCGGGATTATCAAAACTATGATTCATTATATTATGTAAAGGTAAGACAGACTGTGAACTTCACCAGCAAGGAAAACCATCATCATATTATTAAACACAACTGTACCTCAGGAAATTTTTTAATTTTATAAGACTGAATATACAGTACCTTACACTAGATATTTTCACATATGTATAACTAACTATATATTTTATGGCTAAGGATTCTGAGCATAGTGGATTTTGTCAGATAATGGTTTATTAATGAAAATATCCCTAAATATCTTTAGATCTTTAGATTGTTCTGAAAATGCAAAAAAAAAAAAAAATATATATATATATACTGTATACATATACTGTATATTTAACTCAAATTTGTGTAGTTACTGTAATAGGGAATTGTGCAGTGTTTCATCATGCTATGTCAGTTTCATTTATTATATTTGCAACTACATATTAGTAATAGTGATGTCCCATCAGAATTATGTATACTGTAATGTATGAGAGACTGTCAGCTACAAATAATTGTTAACCAATTTTGGCAGTTGCTGCTGATACTTACAGGTTTTCTGATCTGAAACAGTAACAGCACAGTTGTATATCATCGTACCCAGATGATATACCTCAATATTTCATCTGCAAGTCATCCATGTTCTAGGATCGGAGAGGGTGAATGAACTTTTTAGTTGACTGGGCTATACCATGACTTGCATCTTGAATATTAGGTAATGTAGTACTTTTCTGAATTAGGACACTTTTTCTCTTCCATTTTGAGTAGTAATCATAGTAGGGGCATTTTATAAAGATATGGTTTATAAGGGATTAAAACTGTACTTATAGAACTTGAAGGCAATGAAAGCATTATATAGGCCTACCCCTTTGGTCTGAGAATTTTTTTTTTACTTGCAAGTAAAATTACCTGGTATTAGCCAGAGTAAAACCAATTAAGTACAGTACGGTATGTCAACTGACTGAAGTGGTTAACTGGTATTTTAACCCCTTTTGACGGAAAAGTATTTTTTATAATGTAACATTATTATCAGGATTAGCCGTAGTAAAACATATTATGTGCATTACATATATCCTCAGACTGAAGGGATTAATAATACAGTAGATTAGAAGTGCAGTAAGTTATTCAGATAGTGTAAATAAACAATATTGTACTATTTTTGCCAGTGTCGTATAAACTTGTTAGACAAAGAATTGAAAGCATAAAATATTTATTTTTATATATGAGTGTTTTTTTATAGTTGAGGATAAGTTAGTACTATATTATACACCTCGGTCTCATATAGAACGTGTTCACATAGAACGATTCTCGTATAGAATGAGCGACCAAAATATTAATTTAAAATTATTTTACAAAACGATTGCATCCATATAGAACGGGTAGCGAAAATAAGTGAAGCAAATCCGAGGAGTTCTTATACAAAACAAACAAAATCATAATGAACATGTCAGGAAATTACATCACTGGCGTGTGTGTGAGTGTGTTCCCACCACTTCTCCCATGCTACTTCCCCCTACCCTCAGTCTCCATTCACCCTACTAGCCTGAGTTGTGTGTGACTCGCTCGTTTTTAGCAATTACGAGTTAACCACCAGCTTCAACACTCAGTCATGCCAGATTGTGCATTTACAAAACGGAAGGCCATATCTTTCGATATAAAGAAGGAAGTTATTTCTCGGAAAGAGCAAGGAGAAGGAAACACCAGCGTATGGTAATTAAAAATAAACAAATGATGATCACGCACTATCTCTTATCTCCCCCCTTCCCCCTACCACCTCCACCACCACTGATGCCACCGACTCATCTCAGTCACATGAGTCACTTGCGAAAACCTTAAAAAGTATTTAAGTTAATTTCAGGGACAATTTTGGTGATTGATTGACCAATAATTGTCATTTCCCCATAGGTTACGTGTATCACACAGAACGATATCACATAGAAAAACGTCTTCTATCGACCTATTGGACGTTCTATGCAAGACCGAGGTGTATTTTGTTGTAACCGTTTTATTTATTATATTTATAATCAAATTAGGATGGAGTTAATTAAAAATAAGAACTGACAGACCTGGGAAAAACAACTGAACATCCAAACATAAAGGTTTTACCAACTCTGACTTATAAAGTATAGACATAAACTGTGGCAGTCGGGCTAATGTTTGTACTAAATTTAACTTTTTATGAATTTTTATATGGGTTTCATGTTCATATACTGTAAACGTTAAAATCATCACAACAATCTCACACTTGACATTCTTTCGATACACCAGTAAATGTTTATCAGTCAAGTAATGCAGTTTGTTTAGTGAGTTAGTAAGTATATAATACAGTGTACTTATCTTTGGGTGTATTGTTATTCCTCTTCTAATGTTTCCCATTAACTCTGTTGGTGCCAGTAGCTTCTCTTCCATTGAATAAACCATCCAGTTGATAATTATCTGTTTAAATATTCAACTCTCTTAAGAAAAGGAGTAATCCATGTACCTGACAGCATTTAGTTTGGCGCATGACACATTTCTTAATAAATGGAATTTTCTTTATAAGATGTTTTCTTTATTTGAATTTTTTTTTTTTTTTTTTTATCTTCATGTTTACTTTCTATCAATATTGAGAAAGGTGATGGCTAAAGACAAAGTACAGTAACTGCTTAATGTTTTCACCTATGAATTGTAAGAAGTGAGAGAGATCCAAAATCATTTCCAATATTGTTCGAAATGCTTAGACACATTGCATATAAAGGATGACAAGTTGCAGTAAAGGAAAAGACGGATGAAGGTAAATTGTTCCAGAGTTAACCGGTTGTGTATATGGATGACTGAGGGTACCAGTTAACTCTTGCATTAGGTAGTTGGACAGAAAAATGGTGACTCTGAGAAGCTTGGGGAGTGTTACATGCTCTCCTGAGGAAAGGAAGTAAATATGGAGTGTAGAAGAGCATTTTCCAATATAATAACGTTAGAAGTGAGAGAGAGGCTAGAGTAAATCGGTACGAGAGAAAAAATGTACGCGAAGAAGGGGGTGTTTTCCTGCTCTGTTAGTGCTGCCGGGTTCAGCTCTCCATCTCTCTCCTCTGCTCTTTAACAGGCAGGAGTCCAAGGTCTGCTTGAGGTGGAGGCTGAGCTACGTAAACTTTATATATCAAATAACCCTAATTACTTGAATAAACTTATACGTTTCTGGTCAAGAATTTATTGTCATACAGTTTACAAAGAATTGGTATATAATCATGAATATATTAAATTGGGAAGTCATCCCTGCTAATGTCACACCACAAAAAGGTTACCATTCCCGTAATAGGGATTGATTCCGTTTGTTGATATTAGGATAGACACTGTGGTGACTGGTGAAACAGGGGAGAAGTTGTGTGGTGGGACAAGAAAGAAAAGTGATGGGATCTATACAGTATTGTAACAGGGAGTTGTACAGTGAGCCAGGGATAGACACGGTTGATATACACCGGCCTGTATAATTATGGGAGGGTAAAAATTTGCTTTTGTGTAGATTAGTATTAATTTTTACCAAAAGTGTGTCTCATGGCTGACACAAGTTATGTCATTTGATTTTGGAAAAAATCTGAATCTAGGATTTATTTTTATTGCTCTACCTTAAACTTTCCAGCGTTAAGAATTTGAGAGTGGAATATTTGTGGTTTACTCCTTTGACTTTCACATAATTTTAGGGTGTATGATACAATGTCCAGCCTTGGTGAAGGTTTATGTTTTCTGAACACTCTTGTTTTTGTTTTTTCTCTCTTTCTTCTTTGGCCTGGAGTCACCACTCCACCAATAAGGTGAAATGGGATCTTGATGATTATGACAACCATAATGCATAGCTTATTTTCGTATTCCTTTCATGACCAGAGTCTGTTAACTCCACTTGGTTCATCTCAAATATGGTCGAACTAGGACATTCCAAAAGTGGGTGCAGGGAGTACATCCTTAAATGTACTTCACTATTGAATGTATATCAACATTTTTAACATATACTGTACAGTATATTAATAAACCGCTCCAGCACAAGTAGGCTACTCTTTCCACATGCATATTACAACTCCCAGCCTACCTTCACAGCCATTTTGATTAGTTATTTCCTGTTCCATTTTACCTCCCCTAACTGTTGGAGGGAAATTAATCCTCCAATGTATCGTAGGACAACAGTTGTCAACCCCTTATCCAGAAGGACTAGAAATACATCTTGAGAGTTGAAAGGTACAGTATGACAATACAGTACAGTACTGTATTGCTGGCACAATTGAGAGATTCAATCCAGTAGTCTTCACATTTAATTTGTTTCCCCTTTTATATAAGTTTAGCAACCTAAAATAATATATGTAGCAACAGGGATAACTTGAAATTTTAGGTTTAAATTAAACATGAGGATGGAGACAGGACTGAAAGTTATTACTTCCTCTGTATAGGCCTGGTGTCTGAAAACCAATTCTCATAGTACAGTATATGTACTGTATCTTATCCTCCAGAACTCACAAGTTTACAAATTATATAATAAAATAATGCAAGATTGGAACTTGTGGTTACTGTATAGCACTTATACTATAAACCATATAGTACTATGAAGAATTATCTTTTTTAATCATTGTCAAAATTAATTACAGTGTGTTTAGCACTGCACTGTACCATAATTACCATACCCGTACTTCAGTTACATTATGGGACGGAACCAAACTAGTTTTGTTTACACAGATAAACCACATAAATATTGAAGAAGAAACACCAGTACTAACTAAACATTAGCTATGAATTCACAGACTAAGTTGGACATCACAAATATTATAGAACAATATCAAGTGTGCTGAGATTACATGGTGATATTATGAAAATGAGACGAAGCCGCACGCAAAACATCCATTCTCTTAGTCTTCCACTTATAATGTCACAACAAGAAATAGGTGTTTTCTCGTATGGTTAGATACATGTGTTCTAATCCATAGAAATGTGAAAATCTTTCCTCAGCTGAATAAAGTTGTTTAGCGTTAATCAGTCCTCAACTTTACTATGCGGGAAAAAAGGCAGTTAATTCCCCTTTTTGTAATAATAGCCATCACCATGAATCCTATGTAAACTCAGTCAGTGGTTGCTTCTTCAATTAAATTAACTTTGGAACATAGATCCCTGAATCATTTAAATTCTAATAGGTTTCTAATTTGGACCCCAATGCTTTAGATGTCCTAGGAATGTTGCTATGGAAGGCAAAGATGATAATATTGTGTTGTACAGTACGTAGTTGTGATAGTGATGAATGTTGTGGATGTGTGTGAATGGTTTTGCAGTGTTGCTTGAAAAAGAGGAAGTGAATGACAGTATAGTATTGTTGTGGGTTTATGAGTGTCTTACATGCAATTATTTTCGACGAACTTGGAATACAATATAAGTTTCATTTTTACATTTCGTAATAAGTCAATTAGCCAAAACACAAGGCATTTAATGCCAATGTGCAATATCACAAACCTGTCCACAAATCACCACCTGGACTACACATTTGAAAACTTACAAATATGCATTCAAAGGAATATTGATGTGACCTTGGGTGGAACTGGTGGGTTGGGCTTAGCAGCTGGCCTTAAATAATGACTTTGGAATACTGTACTATAAAACCGATTCCAATCACACTATCCTAAGTTCATTTAATGGGAGATGACCAAGTCAATTTTGATGGACCACTGCATTAGTGAGTTAGTGGACCAAATGGGCTGGTCTGGGCAGGTTAGTGGACCTGGTGGGCTGGTCTGGGCGGGTTGGTGGGTGGGCCGGGTCTGTTTGCATTGGAACGAGGTGCCAACACAGTCTCCAGCTGCTCCAATGTTTTTTTAGCCACACTTAAAACATTGTCACTTCCCATCCCAGCACCTCCTTGGCTCCCCCTGCTGTTCCGCCCTCTAAGAGATGCCCTAATACCGGAATCTAGTTGGCGGGGACAATTGATGGGAGGGAGGGGCACCACGTGACTGTCTGCAAGATGCTGAGAGGTGGTTGTGCGGTTGCGGGACTTGAGTTGCTCCCAGCCCTCAGATCGTGTGGAGGAGTCCAGGACATCCAGTTCCTCATAATTATTGTAGGCATCCTGTTGTTCCATGTTGTGATAGCTGCTGTGGTAGGACCGGCGGAGGGTGGTGGGTGAAGAGGAGAGGGACCTTGGTTCTGAGGAGGAACGTGCTAGGGAAGCCAGTGTAGCCCTTCGCTGTGGCTGGCTGATCCGACCCTGGCCACATCTAGCTGGGTTAACACGGCACTCTGAAGCATTAAGGGAAGCAGAAAGGGAAGCGTTGAGGGAGGAGGAAAGAGATTGGGGTAGCAGAGTGGGGAGGGAAGGACGGGCAGGGGTCGGGGGACGGTGGGCAGGACGGTGCTCACAGTCCTCCTGGAATAACTGCTCAATCCTTGGCATCCCAGCTTTCCGTCTCAGCTCAACCACCCTCGAACCCGAACCTTTAAAGTTCTCAATTTTCCCCTCACTTGCTTTACTGTCTGTTATTCTGCCTTCTGCCAGTCTGATGTCTACAATTTTGCTCTCTGTCGACTCATTTGTCATCTTGTTTTCAATTACTTCTTGTTCCACCTCCATTAATGATTCTGTATCAGCCTCGTTACCTGTGGAAAAATTTGTATGTTAATATCGCAATCTTGGTGAACAGTTAGTTACAGAAATTTTGGTGTTAAAATTCATATACCTATTCCATCACAAAAGGTTACAGATTCCGTGTTTGTGTAAGAGAATTAGAGGCTTCTGATTTCTCCTGACTCAGCCACAAAACAAATTCCTATATTGGTAGTGTTTTGTAGCAATATTTGAAGGACTCATTTACCTTCAATTTTCTGCCAACATCACAGGGTCCTTTAAGAGTGAAGACTTTTAAAAAGGATTAGACATTATCCACTTCCTTTCAATTCTTCATCTGTCCCTCTTTTCCTTCATGCTTATACCTGATAATCCGAAAAGATTACTTCTGTCATACTAAGACTGTAGTAAAATACAACTGAAAATGAGGAACAGAAATACAGTAATATAATTATTATGAATTTGAATTTGAATACTACTTCTAACTAGGCCTCCTCCTGTTATGCATTACAAGTATGTGTGTGTGTGTGTGTGTGTGACTAACCTGATCCAGGACTGGTGGACACAACCACCATGCGCTTGAAGACGCTGTTGTTGCTTCCTTCCAGATGCTTTTTGATGCTTAGGGGATTACTTTTATCCCTCCTAATTCCTTCTTCTTTCCTCCTATCCCCCTCTTCTCTTCTTTCGTTTTCTACTCTTCCTTCTGTTCTCCAGTCACCTCCTCCTTCTCTTCTTCTGCCAACTCCTTCAACTCGATTGCCGACTCCCCTTCCTTCTATATTCCTCCCCTCCCGTTCCTCTTCTCCAGTTCCTCTCACCTTCTCTTGACGTTGATCTTGACTTGTTGTTGTGTTGTGTTCTACATTTCTGTGGTTGTGTGCATCATTGGGCTCACCTGCTGCTGTGTTCTGACTGTTGTGGTTAGAAATAACGTAAGATTAGCTTGGCTTGGAATTGACTGATAATACTGAACCACTCCAGCTTATACCTAATAGACTTATACATACTGTAATGTTCGTTACTACTGACATACGATATTACATATACTGTACAATGATTACTTTTTACACACACACACACAATACAATTCAATAATTTAGAGTCGGCTACATGGATTATACAACACGATCCCTTCCCATCCTTTTTTCTTCAACTCGGGATTCAAATTGTTAGAATAGATGACCATAATTAATTAACTTGCCTGCCTATCAAGTTGATTAAAGCATCATTAAAGGATGAGCTGATAATTACAATATTTCACAGCTGCTTCCTCGAGTCAAATGCTCCTCCTCATATTGGGTTTTCATTTAAATTTCGATATGTTAAGAGTATCAATAACTTGTCCTACCTTGAGAAGTTGAGACCCTATAATTATATATAAGAGGGTCTCTAGTCCTACCTAGAGACCCTACACTTTTTGCCGACACTGTATATATATATATATATATATATATATATATATATATATATATATATATAGTCCTACCTATGTACAGTGGGTGGGGTGGGCGGACGGTCAAGGTCGAGTGGGCGAGCAGGAAGGAAGGCAGAGGGACCAGCAGGGCGAGGCAAAGAGGCAGAGTCAACGGTAAGTAAAGTAGAGATGTCTGTGTGGTGGTTCCTCAGGGCTAGGTCTTTGGCTGTCTCACCCAGAGCGTTCTTCTGACCTGACGTACATACATCATTATACATTCCATTAATATTCGGTCACTAAACTAGCTTTAGAAACAATAGGCTACTACGGACACACATTATATTAATTTCAATGTTGTCCTATTCACACACGAGCCAACTTCGAAAAAGAGGCAATATTCATAATACAGTGGTGTAGCCTAATCTCTGCATGATTCTGTGACGAAACAACACACATACACACACACACACACACACACACTAACCGTATAAAGACAGTCTCTGCAGCCTACGGTGTGCGGCCAGAAGGAGTAGAACAATCTGTGTGCGTCCAAGAGCTGCGGCATACATCAGCGCCGAGTTACCATCTTTGTCCTGTAGTCCCAAGTCCACCCCAGGCTGTTGAAGGTACGAGGTGTAATAACAATATTAATACGATTTATGTGTGTGTGTGTGTCTGAACCCTGAGATAGCGCAATTTTAGTGAGGGCAACAAGGTAGTACAGTAAAATTCAGTAAGATGCATTTTACTTGAATAATAAAGCAACTTCCAGTCCATTCTATCCTTATTTTTCTTCGATCCGTGCTTACTGTCCCTCCTCTCTCCATTTCTTTTATAGGATAAGTTCTTTTAGACCTTGCACAATCTTTTATTCTTTCATTCATTCATCATTGCCATCAAGCAGAGGCAGCCTTTCGAAACATGGGTGGTACTGACCGCAGACTTTTTCACCCGTACGTCTCTCCTTTTGTTATAATAGTCTCATCAGAGTATTGAATGAAGGGCTCGATCTAAGGTACTCGAGTGTTCCACAAGAAATAATAATAATATTATTTGGACACCACATATGTAGGCCTTCAGTTATATTAAAATAGTACTTATTCATAATGATAATAATGTACAGTGAAAGTTTAACAAATGAGAGTTATTTGCTGTACTGTAGGTAGATGATTAAATAACAAAGAAAGGGTTAAGTAGTAGTGACACACTTTACAGCAACATTGACTGAAAGCAAGTTTTGTCCTTGATCTCTATTTTCTCTGAGTTGAATATGAGTAGGCTACTGTATGTATGTATGTATGTGATGGAGGTGTTTGGCCTGGAAATGGATACTGTACGTGGAACTCACCGTCAATTATCACGTATAATGTGACGGAAAATAATAGTGTCGTGTCATAATATCACATCTGGCTATCATGACATAGAACTATTTTCCTAGTCATTTGGGTTTATGGTAACAGCAGGATGTTGGCCCCGATTCAGAGGGTGTATGCCTGGGACTGTGACCTATGGATAACATTTGAACTCATTTATGACATTTACAAAGTTTTCCCGCCGGTTTCTTGACGCAAACTCCTTTGTAGCTGCCTCATGCGATACACAGGAGATCCTTGTCATACCAACTATATACATGTATATACAGGGTGTTCCTCGACTTTCCTTTCCCGCTTTGTCAAATGAAAGTATAATTATATCCTAGCTTGTATGTATCCTAGCTTGTGTGTATTGCATGTATGGACATCCTGTATATCGACTGACTATGAGGTAGTGTCAGTGTAATT
The DNA here is from genome assembly GCA_034508575.1 of Petrolisthes manimaculis. NCBI lineage: Eukaryota > Metazoa > Arthropoda > Malacostraca > Decapoda > Porcellanidae > Petrolisthes > Petrolisthes manimaculis. The sequence goes on along the minus strand of JAWZYT010002028.1, from coordinate 76,792 downwards.
CAACTATTTGTATAATGATAAAAATAATAACATTTTAGCCGTCCAGATTTGACTCTGGCTAAGACCCATATAGTGTATGGATATGGTGGTGTTATGGTGTCAAGTGGTGTCAGGTGAGTTGGTCGATGACAACCAATATAGCTAGTGTGGTAGGGTCGCCAAATACCACCACACAACACGCGACCCATTCTCACCACCACACTTCAAGAGTATAATATATGTATAATAATGTTACCGTATATAATTCCTCTAGCAGAGCCTATATCACCTCTACCACACACTTACCTCAGTCTATTAAACCACTTTCACAGTCTATATGTATTGTCTGTCACACCTCTGTCACATGCAACCTCGATCTACAACAGACTATACCACACCTCTACCACAGAATACCACACCTCTACCACAGACTACCATACCTCAACCACAGACTACCATGCCTCAACCATAGACTACCATACCTCTACCACAGACTACCATACCTCTACCAGACTACCACACCTCAACCACAGACTACCACACCTCAACCACAGACTACCATACCTCAACCACAGACTACCACACCTCTACAATTATTCTGACACACTCTACTACATACAGCTTTAATTGCAACAGACCTTAATTATCTTTACCACACTTTACAACTCAGTACCTCACCTCTACCACACTTTACCACTCTGTACCTCACCTCTACCAGTCCATATTATATTAACGTCAACCACACCTCCTACCACATCTACCACATCTCTTCCACAAACTACCACTTCTCTATTTAACACAAAACAACGTACAGTACACTTCATGCAGTTGTCAGTATACCAGATTTGTACCAGAATTTGTTCACCGCAATACAGTCATGCAGGCTAACACGCTTCAACTAAATTATGCAACTGTGTCATAATATATTTGTAACACACACACACACACACACACACACACACACCAGTAGCAACACATGCACTCCACCATGAGCGTCACGTACGTCACATTAAAATTCCACAGTATTAACATCGACCGTCCAATGAACCGAAGTGCATCGATTCGATTTATATTGTACCTACCACATTAGGCTATCTCTTGTTTTGTTTGTTTGTGTGTGTGTCTGTGTTTTTCTAGGCACCTGATTCACTCGTACAGCTGGTATTATTATGCATCCACCACCACCACTGTTCACTTACACAGGTGAAACACACACGCTGCTTAGGGAACACTATATAACACTAGCTAGCTGCTGCAACAGTCGCAACTTGACATATTCATCGTGTGTCCGCCAGCCAACCAGACAGACACGTACAAATGCCCACACTGTCATACCGTATTACCGAACTACCTCTGTACTGCAACACTTCGTTTTATACCACACACAATGCTATATTGTAATGCTTCTTGTAATGCCACACTGAAGTATAACAATAATAGCATTTCAATCTATACCACCTCATTAAGTATTCACACAATGGCACAACAATGACCTTTTAATCACATTCTACTGCCACACACACACTATAGAACAGGAAGTATACTAGTTGTAGGCCTACCCAGGGTCCACAGAATTCTCTGGACCCTGGGCCTACCTTTCTACCACTCCGTGTTTCCATTGTATTCCTTTGTAATTGTTCCCTTCTACAACATAACCTTTAACTAAATATCATCCACTCTAGGCTACTATAGCTTTTACCATGGTCTACCACGATTATGTTTCTGTCATGCCTACGACCCCACACTCTACTCTCATAGGATTAATTGATTGAATAATTAAGGTGCCGCAACAGTGAGGTCATATAGCGCCAGAAGAAGATGATAGAGAGGTGGGACAGCAAGCAGGAACGAAATAGAAAGAATAGAGGGACAGTTGAAGAGCTGAAAGGGAGTGACTGGGACCTAAAGGGAGCCAAAACTCTTATATATACAGTATTGCCCACATCACTACCAGCAATACCCCCCCCCCCCTACTGGTTCTACCCCGATAGGCCTACCACACTTCACCATAATAAAAACAGTAGGCTACATACAGTAATCAACACATTTTTGCCTTGTCTTCCAAAACTACCTTAAAAATTCTTCACTGACACATTCCCACGTACGACTGAACAACACACATCATAAACTAGGACAGACATTATAGATTGTTTTAACCATATCACTCCTGCCTTTAAAATATTCAAGGAATTCTACCAGTGACGTAGGTGGGTTTTGACACGTGGGAGGGAAGTGTTGCCAAGGTTGGTTTCATCTACTAGATTCTATAGGGGGTCGACTTTACAAATACATTCACTCAGTTTCATAACAAAGTAGCACGTTATTTATGTATTATTTTATTTTATTTATTTATTTATTTATTTTATTTATTTTTTTACTTTTCCTTGCCTTGGTGAGTTGTATAGTTTGCTGGTCGATAATTTCAATTGTGTTGGTTGGTTGGTTATAGTTATCTGATGTTTGGTTCATTGGTTGCTAGTTTATTGATATGAGTAGTTTATTGGTTTGCTAAAATCTTGACAACATAAAAGGGAAATAGCAGAAAAAGTGTAGGCATTAATTTAAAGACATAGGAAAATAAAGTAAACAGGGATATAGCGGAACAAATGTAGGTAAAAGAGGGGAAAATAAAAAATAATTTGGTCGATAGGAAAAGGAGGAATGAAATTAAAAGAATAAATTTGTTAGAAGGCAAGGAAAGTAAAGGAAGGAGCAGAAGGGTGAGAGAGGGTGGAAGTACATTTGGTAGTAAGGCAGGGAACACCATCATTGATCATCAATACACTTGCATTCCTCTACCTCCCTCCAACAACTCTTTCTCTCTCCCTCTCTCTCTCTCTCTCTCTTTACTTACCTCTCCAGCAGACCTTGATTCTCCCTCCCTTAACCCTTAACCCTTTCTTCCTTCCTAGCTCACCACCTTCCTCCCCATCTCTCTCTCTCTCTCGTGTGTGCCTTTTTGAGTGATATGGAGTGCTACTTAATCCACCTAAGTATTGTATAGTTTTGGAAGAAGAATCAGTAACACTTTTATTTAGTAGTAAGGTTCACACACACACAAATGCACACACACACACACACACAAATACACACAAAAACACACGGTATACATCACTTTTAACTATTGTACAACATTAACTTCTTCTTTTTATCACGTAGCATAATTGCCTCCATTAAATTCACGTAATATATTTCCCCCAGTAACTCCATTAAAATCATGTAGCATATTTCCTCCCTTTCACATTAGAATCCCGTAAGAAACTGAATTAACCTTTACCCATTAATTACTCTCACGTAATAAAACTTCATCCCTAATTAAATCACAACTAACTTAAAAACATAACTTAACCTTCACTCATCAGTAAATTAACATCTCGTACAACAATAGTCCATCCCCAATTAAAACACAACTAACTTAAAAACATTACTTAATCTTTACTCATAAATAAATTAACATCTCGTACAATATTCACTCCCCAATTAAAACAACAACTAACTTAATTTAAAAACATAAATTAATCTTCACTCATTAGTAAATTAACATCACACATCAAATACCACCCCCAATTAACTCATCAGTTAATTAACATCACGTACGGTTGGCCACAGGAATTCTTACACAGGCTATATATATATAGAAAGAGAGCTCATTATTCTGGAAGTACTGCAATGAATGATCAACCAAGTGACTCAGTAATTTAGTAATAATGTTGTATTGCAGTTACGTAGTGTTACATCCTCTATAATTATGTTGTAAACTCGGAAACAACAACAGCATGTGTACGAATTCTTGTGGCCAATAGTACACTCGTGATACATAATTTCTGACCAGAGTGTGAGGAGGAGAAAGCTTCGAATCGTATGGTATTGTTCATTACCCCACCCAGTACACCTACAGAGGCTAGGTTCGAATGAAGGATATGTGTGAAGCCTGACGTTCGTCTCTGGTCAGGGATTTCGTATCACGAGTGTACAGTACATGTAGTATAGAGGTCCCTAACTCACTCACGTGCTGCAGAAGGGCGAGGGTTGCACGTGGAGAGTCCCTAATGGCGGCCAACATGAGAGGTGTGGTGCCTCGTGCGTCTGGCAGGTTAGGGTCAGCACCACCACGTAGCAACTCACTCACCAATCCACCACCACCAACACCAACACGTGTAGTTATGTCCTTGTCCTCAGCAGCCACGGCACACAGAAGGGCACGTGATCCTGCAGGGTATCATATAATAATAATACGTGATTTGGGTTATTCATTCTATTTGTTTTGTTTATTCATTTATTCTGTCTGTCTGTCTGTCTCTCTCTCTCTCTCATAATGGGGTTTGGACCTTGGGAGCCAACCCTTTTTTAACCTAACTCTCTCTCTCTCTCTCTCTCTCTCTCAAGGCTGCTGGGTGTACAAGGACAAAGTAAGACGGCGACGATATTGACTGATTAATGGATTCATAGACGATCCATCATACAATCAATGAGGGTCGCCTTGCTTACTCACGAAAGTTTCCAACAAGTGGTGACCTTGCTATGTAGAAGAGGCTCAGCTAGGGCAGCAGGTTACCTTTTTATTTACATACATATCTCACAGTTTTGTATATGTATTTGGTATTTATTCATTTATTCTTATATTTTATTTCATTTTTTTTATTAGGATTCCAATCTCACAGTTTTACATGTGTTTGGTATTTATTTATTTATTCAATTATGTAATTATTTATTTTTATATTTTATTTAATTTTTATTTTATGTTATTAGGAACCCAGCCAATCTTTTTTATCTCTTTATCTGTTGCTCCTTTCCTTCATTTTCCTTCGAGCTATCTAGCTCTTCCTCCTTTCTATCTTTTCATTTATTCTGTTTCGCAGCCCTTTCGGACCGCAGCCAATCTCTTTCCTCTCTGTATCTGTTGTTCCTTTCCTTAATTTTCATTCGAGCTATATATCTCTCCCTCCTCTATGTCTCTTCTGGCTGGTTTATATATATTACGGAACAGTCTTTTTTGTGCCATAATAGTGTGAGTTGTGGTCGGTGGTGGTGGTGGTCATGCAGGGGTACCAACAAAACAATGTGGTGTGATAGAGTGACAGCCCATGCAGCCCTTGGTTAGAAAGTTACTGTTATAAGCTGGTGAATCGATACATTGGTTTCACACATTTCTTACTGTCCTTACTGTATAATTTTATGTGTATATACAGTAGTGTGCAGAGAATCGTGATTGTATTACTCAAGGTCGCTACTTTTGTAATAAATGTATGTATGTATGTACAGAGAACCGTGATTGGTTTGTGTTCGTTTTAGTAAATTTGTGAGACTGTCTTTATAAAATAGGTGTTCGATGTAAGGATGTCAGAGAGATGTTAAGGATGTCAGCTAGAGAGATGTTAGGATGTCAGAGAGTTTTCGTTGTAATCAGGTTTTCTTTATAGAAATTCGTCGGAAGTAGATTAATTGGAGTATAGAGTGATGTGGAGTAGGAAAAGGCGAGTAAAGGGGAAGAGAATAACTGAAGAGGAATGGAATACAGAGAACATAGTGGAGTATTAAGTGTGGAGTGGATTGCATGGGTAGGAGTGACGTGTGGTTGACGTGTCGTGGAATGGAAAGAGGAGTGAATTGATGTGGAGTGAGGTTGATGGGGCCGGAGTGAGACGGGAAAGGAAGGATCGTGGATTGATGGGGAGTGAAATGGAAAAGGAAGGGGTGGGTGGAGGAGTGACGTGTGAGGGAGAATGGAGTGGGAAGAATTTAATTATGGAGTGGGAAGAATTAATTAAATGAGTGAAACAAGTGGAGTGGGAAGAAGAGTGAGTGGGAAACATTGATTAAGGAGTGGAAAGAGTAGAGTGGGACTGTGGGAAACATTATGGAGTGGTAAGAGTGGAGTGGGATGCATCAAGGAGTGAAAATAGAGTGGAGTGGGGTACATCAAATAGTGGAGTAGTACCGGAGAAGTCTGCAGCGTTGACAGGCACTCCAGCTTCGAGGAGTAACTTGACGTGTCGATGGTGTCCACCCTTCACTGCCCCCAACAACCCCCCCACACCCCCACCACTACCACCACTACTACTACTACTCCTCTCCATAATCCCTCTTACACCACCACCACCACCACCAACCACTCCTATATTATTATCCTCCAACATACCATTCATACTAGCACCTCCACCCATTCCCACTTCCCTACCCACACTACTCACCCCCACACTGTTGTTGTTCAGTATGTTAGTTACTTCACTCAAACTAGTCATTCCCACACACACACTTTCCCCACCTATACTCTTAAAAGAACTCCCACACCCACTCTCCCCCCTCACCTACTCTTAAAAGAACTCCCACACCCACTCTCCCCCCTCACCTACTCTTAAAAGAACACCCACACCCACTCTCCCCCCACCTACTCACTCGTAAAAGAACACCCACACCCACACTCCCCCCACCTAATCCTTAATTATATTTCTACACGAACACCCACACACGTGCACTCACAAGCCCACACCTGAAAGAGAATAATAATAATAATAATAATAATAAGCTTGGAGTTTGAGTACAAGGATAATTGAGTATAAGGAAAATCTTAATTCAAAGTTGTTCAAAGAAATAATAATAATAATAATAATAATAATAATAATAATAATAATAATAAACAGAACGTATAAGCTCCCATGTCGTGTATTAACCTCTATAGCCTTCACCTCGCGACGCAGGAAAATATAAAATATATATATAATAAAAAAAACTCACCAACATCCCAACCACAATCCCTACCACCATTTCTACCATCCAACATTTCAAACAACAACAAACAACAACAACAACGTGAGCAGCAGTAGCAGCATTCCATACATACATACATTCATTATTCCTCATTCACTACCAACCCAACATTCTCTGAGGTTAGCAGAAGTGGAGCTCTTGTAATCAATATGTCAAAAGTTTTTCACGTGGTATTCAGGTCAGGTATAGGAATCGAGGTAGGCTAGGGGCATGGTTGTTGTGGTGATAGCTGTACGTAGTAGCCTAATGGTATGGTAGTTATTTATGGTGATGGTAGTTATAGTGTAGTAGTAATAGTAGAGGTCTATAATTATTATAATGGTATGCCTTATAGCTTTTATGGTGCATGGAGACGGGGTGATGTGAAATGGTTATTTATGGTGATGGTAGCTTGTATAGTACGTAGTAGCTTAGATGTTATGATGGTGGTGGTGGTGATGTAGTGGTAGTTGTAATGGTTGAGGTGATAGCGTAAGTGTGGTGGTGGTGGTAGAAGATGTTGTTGTTGTTGATGATGTTCTCCCGGGGCAGAATGGCCTCCTGCCCCATAGACCCCCGGTACACTGGTCGCAGTGAATAAAATAAAATAAAGGAGGGGCTGGCCCTATATGCCTCGGCTACCCACGTCCCATTTCCCAGGGAAATGGGACAAGGGAGTCTGGGGGCCTCCATCTGCCAGGAAGACTGAGGGGAAGGTCTTTGATCCCACAGCCAGTGCTGTGGGCCCAAGTCCACATTACCACAAGAGCTACAAGTAGGGCCGCACCTTCCATGAGACCAGTCCTGAAGGGACCTTAAGGGGGAGGGAGTTTACACTGCTGCTTGCAAAGGAAAATGCACCCTCTGTGTACTGGCGGTCCACACAGCAGTGAAAAAATAAATAGATTTTTAATCCGTGTGAGCTGATCTCGTCAAATCCACAAGAAAGTGGATCTGATTTTTCTGTATTCTAGCCCTGTGGAGGATAGGTAATATTCACAGAGATCGAATAAAGTCAGCCCCCCTAGGCATGTTATGCTAGTTGTAGGTGATGGAGTTGTGTGGTAGTAGCAGTGATGGAGAGTGAGGTCTGAATAGTAACTAGAATAATTTCGAGGCTTTATTGCATGCATCATTAATTTTACCTCCTGTTTGCGTCTCTCTCTCTCTCTCTCTCTCTCTCTCTCTCTCTCTCTCTCTCTCTCTCTCTCCGAAATACTTACCGGTACCGCACAGCTGAGCGTCAAAGTTAAAGTCAGTGAAAATAAGAAAGAGGGAGGGTGAACAGGGTAAATAGGGTGCTAAAGTGTCACCGATGGAATACAACTTTATATAATACAGATGGGAGGTGATGAATGTGGTTGTGGTGATGATTCTTGTGCAGTAATGGTAAGTGTGATTTTGGTAACAGTGTTTTATTTATCAGTGGTCATATCCAATGGTTGTTGTGGTATCGGGTTTGTGGTAGTAGCTGCAATTAATACACACATACACACACCTGAGTCAAACTACGCACTCCCTCTCACTACATCGCTATCATTACGTCAATTACGCTCCATTTTACCTTCCCACACCACATCACAACATTGAACCACATTAACACTATCACAGCATCTTTCTGCACCATCACATCATACCTCACTATAAGATGGCATTAAACATCATACAATAGAAATACAAAAACTGTAACTGCTTTAAAACGAATTAAAGGCTATGTATGCACCACCACTACCATACTCAAAGAAGCAAAAAGGAAGACATACTCACTATCAAACTTCTATGCGTCAGTGTAAGTGAAGTTTTTTCCCAAACGTAGATAACTATATACTGTAATGAGTTGTGTGTCTCAGGTGTAAGCTGGTGAAGAGGTTGTGGTGGAGTGTGATGTGGTTGTCACGAGAAACCCATTGAGCGTTTTGAAGAGGAGAGAAAACGGAGCTCAAGGTAGTAGGTGTAGGAGGGAGTACTATTATAGGTAGAATACTCTCTCTCTCTCTCTCTCTCTCTCTCTCTCTCTCTCTCTCTCTCTCTCTGGTAACCCATTTCTGCTGGTTAAATTTTAGTTTTATCTGGGTATTATATAATGTGATTGTATGAGATGTCCCTATGTGAGCATGCTTGTTGTGTGTATGCCATATATGAGATTCTTTCCCGTCATTTGTAAACGCAGGCATTTAGCTTTGTTGGAGAGTTACTGAAAAGGCTTTATATGCTATTAATTAAACCATTTGTTCACTATGTCCCACTAGAATAAGCTATGACCTCCTAGGGAGCTTATTTATAACTTTGTTAAGGCTAAAAAGAGGAACGGATAAACTTGCTAAAACAAACAGAGGACTGTTGAAAAGATATATGCATCTGTTGATTCGGAATACAATAATTTTATTCCATGAGATTAATTAATTCCATTTACCTAAGAATACTCCCTGGCTTCTTAAATGACAGGAATAACACTAGCTGACACAGATACCAACACAAAACAGATAAACAATAATAAATATGACATGAGAATACAGTAATTGACAACTATGTATGAGATGAAGGAGCCAATCAGCGTTGAGAACTTGAACAACCGGCCATTTTTAAACCATGTAAACAAAACACCCTGACAACAACATCTTCTCCATGGTTTTACTCATATATTTACATATTATAAACACATTTCAACGTTATGAGTGGAAAGAAAACCATCTCAGGGCCATATAGGGCCACTAAATTGGTAAGTATATTAATTAGATAAGCCAAAAGTTTGAAATAATAAAAGTTTTCTGACCTGTCTTTCCCCGAGTCAGGTTTGAGGCTTGAGCCATATTCAAGAATATCTGTGGTGTATACGATGGCGTGGTAACGGTACTACGCCTCTGTTGTTTGTCTATGGAGCCATCGTACTGCTACTACACCATCGTATGCACCACAAACTTTCTTGAATTAAGGTTAGGCCCATAGTTACTTGTTAGATATTCAGATATTCTAAGTTATGCCCCGCTTCATAGTTAATTAACCGAGTTATTATTTTACATGAATTTTATATATATCCTTAAATGTCCCTGAATCTGACCAACAAATATTTCCACAGTGGAATGATGCAGTACGATCATTTTACCATGGTATGCCAGTTGGAGGTCACTGGAGAGGGTTGAGACATTATGACCGCTGCTTCACTGCCTCCGAGGCCATTGCCTGGCTTCACCATCACCTCCGACATGACACAAACTTTGGTGCTTCGGTGTCACGTGACCAGACCACTAAGTTGCTCAGGTGAGGTTGCCAGACTATTCTCCCTATTGCTTACAGATGACAAACTCCTATATCATGAGTTGTGATCTTATAACTGTTCTCTACTAACTGACTTCTTGTTGGATATTTCCAATAGTTCTCTTCTCTATTGCCTGTATGGTACTTTTTATCCATTTCTTATAGTACAACTCAATATTAAGTTAATTTGTCATTGTTGCTATATGAAATATTAAAGTACTGTACTGTACTTTGAAAAGGACTGAGATTTGTGTTGCAGTATATATTTGTACAGTACAGTACTTTTCCTTCATGAGAGACAGTATCCTTTCCCTCTTTATCATCTCAGCTTTACACAAGTCTTCACATTTATTAATACACTCTGCCTCTGTCCATTGTGAACTGACTTTGGCTGTGTGCCTCCACAGGAAATTTGTGAAAGCTGGACTCATTGAAGATGTACGAGGCTCTAGCTACACACACCAGGAAGAGTTCAAGGATAGCAAAGACCTTTATAGGTGAGGTGACAATTCATAATATTTGGTCGGTAGTTAAGTCATTTTTATTTAATGTACAAATTTTTATGAATAGTTGATCATAAACAACAATATGTTACCTTTACAAGTTAGGTAACTTCAAAGAAGTCCCACACCTATTTACCTAATGTCAAAAGTTACCTGTAGATGTTCTGTAAATTAAATGCCTGAGCGGATAATGATTTTGACCAAGATCTTCGCTTGCTTCCCACTATTTTCCTGAGCCAAAGGTGAAACTGAAAGAATAACTTATGATATATGACTCTACTTGTCAAATTAAGATTGATACTGTATTGTACTTTGTTGTGCTTGTAAGTGTAACAGAATTGCATTGACCTTAATGATGCAGCTTAAGTGATGAAAACTTCTCAGTCATCTCATGATGTTCAAATTTGTGCCAAAATCTACCCTGTCCCCACTAGATGATGAAGCATCTGGTATTCAGTAGGTACATAATACCAATATATTATTATCATAAGTAAAGTTCATGCATTTCTCTTGTGTGGTAGGTTCAGTAGCCGATCCCCCCTGAAGGCCCTACGAACTCCCCGTACCCCTGGCCGGCCCCCTCTGTCATCTCTCCATAGCAACAATAAGTGTGAGGAAGGTGCCTCTCCAATGTTGAGCAAGAGGTTACCTGGCTCTTTCAGGGAGGTGAGTCTGTCATTGGCCTGTCTATTAATAAACTCCAATTTATACCTTGTACAGTATACTGCACAGACCCACAGAATTTTTCTTTCTGCATTGATATACTGTATGTACAATATAGTGTAGGAACACCTTCTGGTAATGTAAAGAGAAAAGAAAACGCTTTGATACTAAACTTCTCCCAGACTATACACATTTTGAGGAAAAAAGTTGATCTGCTGGAAAAGAATATTTATCCCAAGTTTAGTAGTTGTGAGGATATCTTAATTTCTTAAAGGGTGAATAAGAGGGAATATAAATTATTAAAGACTGATTAAAGGAAATAAATTAAACAGGAGAATAATTGTCAGGTGACTCCACTTTCTAGTATACTGAAATTTAAATGGGAGATATAACCTTAGTTAATGAAGTAGGCTAATTGAACTGTATCTATATTCAGAGTATACGCAGTAAGAGTCGAGCAGGACCAAGAGATTGTAAAGAGAATGCAGCCAATGAACGGAAGGACCTGGGCAATCAGGAGTGTGGCAGTGAGGGAGAAAGCCAGGGCCAACTTCAGAAATGTCATCTGGTAGCCAAAACTCTCACGAAGGAGGAGACCAATCAGGTCTGGAGGAAGGTTTACCTTCAACAGTAAGTTTCTCATTCTTTCACTAGTGATAAAAATACTTGTATATTTTATGTGGAAATGCTCACACTTCACAATGCTGCTAATAATCCTGTGACTTATCAATCCCAACCTGCTCTATATCTCATTCTTACATACATGCTCCCATATTTACACAGCATTGTTCTCAAATTCTTTCACCCTCTAAAGAATTATTTCACCCAGTCCCAGTTGGCACCCTCAACTGTGTATGCCTGGTTATTTACCTCAGCTGACAGTGTTCATATAATCTAGATTAATTTATTCATCCAGATACCATCGCCAATTTAACCTCATTTACCCCACCTGCAGACTGGAGCAAGTGTGCCAAGAGTTGCTGTACTGTCCTGCGAACACTGTGGTGAATATTGAAGGAGTATCAGGTGAATTGGTGCGACACAATATGACTCAGGTGTCAGCACGTGGTGTGGTTACCATTCCCCTCGGACAGCCTGATCCACTTCCCTCTTGGCTCATTACAGCCATGAGGTGTCTTGCTGACTGTGAGTATCTCCTCTCTTTAAGTGATGAGAGCAATGAGTGTGCATAGCAGTGATAAATATAGTTCAGTATTTGAGGTTAGTTGTGTGTATTGAATGTAGAGGGGTTGAGTGGGAGAAACATGTTCCTGTATATTAATTATACAGACACAGAGTTTGTTTGGAGGACTTGGTGGTAATGCTAGATGAGGAGTTTAAAAGTTGTGTATTTGATAACACTGATGCAGCTGTTGCAAGAAGGCCACCAATCAAGTGGTTGAACAGAGTGAAAGAAGTATGCAGAAGAAGAAAAGGAATGATTGTGCAAGGAGGGAGAGTTGGAACATAATAAATGGAGATTTTTTTGCTGTAGTCTTTCCCTTTGGGAGGGTTACTAGAAGTAACAAACTTGTCTATCTTGCAGGGCCGAACATGAGTGACCCCAGTGTAAACATCCCCAATTACCCTGGTGTGGAGCGAGATGTCTTCAATATCCTCCGTGATTACTTCACTAACCTGGTTAGTAGTTTTCTTCTGGTACTCATGCACTTATCTTGTGGCTTTCTTTGATCTTCCTTTATTTGATGCTGTAATTTTGAGTCATGGAGGTGCTGCATTGTACCATAAAAGTAAATTGAATTTAGCCAAGGTAAAATTAGACTTGTGGCATAGGGAAGTGGTGTCCCCATCTCCCACCAATTTTGTGTTGGTGCAGTCAGCCTTGTATCCCCAACGATACAGGGGGGGAATGAGAGTTGGAGACCCAGCTCTTTAACAATGATCCTACCAAAGGCTGAAATAGTCTTGGAGCTGTACTCCTTGCCTGTCGGGGGTCCTGCACTGGCGCTAAAGCCTCCCCACCCTTTGAAAAAAGGGAAATGGGGTATTGATGATGAAAACTAGACAATTTAGTAAATTTTATTATCATCTGAAACCGAATTATTATTTCAGTGCTTTATGCACATAATTGTTTTTTTCTGTAAGACTAATAACAGAGGTGTGACCAGGTAGTTTTGTAAATTTAATACTAAATTTGACAGTTTATGAAATAGCTTTTTTATCAAGGCTAAATGAAGGAATTTTTATCATGGATGTCTGTTCTGGAGTCCCACCTGAAAAATAGGATACTGTATTGTGATTAGGGTGATGTACTTCTGCTGTTCTATTTGTTTGATCCTTTGCATTTTCTATGTCGTTATTGTTTGCATCTCATGTAATCAATGACTATACCGGTACACTATATTTTGACAGGCCGAACCATTGATCCCGTATCAGTTGTATGATGCTGTGGTGCGCCTCTACATTGGAGCAGAATTCTTGGACATCTCCCTGCGCTCACACTCTCCCGACCCTACTTCCCTCTCCCATGACCAGAACAACTCAGATGTTGACTTTGAAGACACAGATTCTGTAGATGACTTGATGTTGAATATGAGCATTGGGGGTGGAGAAGGGCAGCAGAAGACATCTACACCCAACATGGAAACTGAAGATTCACAGAGTATTGTGCCGGGGAGGCGAGCTGGGGTTCGACCCTCCACTCCTCAGATGTCTTCACTCAGTAAGAATGTGTCTCTCAATGGCTTTAAGAAGTTATCTTCATTTAGTGGGGATGGTGCCTGCAATGTTGATAGTAAGAATGGAGGTATGAATGTAATGCATAGTGAGAGTATAAGTGCTCCTCAGACCCCATCACTTGGAAAGAGAATGGCTCTTAACACCTCTCGCCTTCAGAGTCTGAAGCTGAGGCGGCTGAAGGAGTACACTCACTTCAAGGACGATAGTCTTTACCCTACACACAGTCTTTCCCTAGCTAGTTCCCAGGAAGATCTAGAGCTGAGACATGGATCTTCACCTGAAGGCCAAGAGAATATCCAGCCTCAGGGTCAGGTGACCAGACTGACTGAGACAGTGCGTTCTATTAAGTCTCATGACCAAGTGCGAAGAATGAGACGAAGTGAGATTGAGAGACAAGAGGGTAAGTGGCCACCACACAATTGTTGTTTTGAGACTGCCTTCACCTCTGATAGTCCTCACACCCGCATCATACCCCAGCAGTCTGTGGACTCCCTTCATGTGAGACAGAGCCATGGAAACAGAGGGGCAGATCATCGGCCACGACCCCGGAGTATTGCTGCTCCATCACGTCCCACATCAGAGACCCGCCCTGGCTGCACACCCCGTGAGCCTGATGTATCTACTGTGTCAGACCTTTTTAAATCTAGCATAATGTCTGGGACCAATACCCCACTCACTACTATGGACCAGCATCCCCGCAATACACTAGATGGATCCAGGTACCTCACTGCTCTGGAACGTTCTCCACTGAATCGGTCCAGGTCTGCTGGTAACTTGGAGGATGTGGAGTCTATAAGAGTCTCCCCTCATCCCCAAGCCTCTGCCAGCGAACATGATGTGGCCCAGATAGGTGTCCCAACCAAGAGCCTAGCCACTAGGATCAGAGACTCCATCAAGAGAAAGCACCTCAGGGATGACTCTTTGTCCAGGGGTCGATCTGAGCGTAGCCACAACCTTGATCGCCTGAGGACCAAATCAGGGGGTTTTGTTAACTTGGCCCTGGCTCCTGCCTCAAGTCCTGACTATGAGAACTCAGAATCTGGCATGTGTGATGGGAGGGTAGAGGCAACACACCTCCGTACTAAGTCTGGTGGCTTCCTCAACCTGGCCTTGGCTCCCTCCACTGATAGTGTAGACTCTGCCCCTTTGTCCACACGTTCTGACTCTGCCTTACTTGACCACTCAAGGGTCACTGTTCATCACTCACAACAAGCCAGTCTGGATTGTCCTGTGACCTCTCGGCTGCCCGTACGACCTTCATCTACAGGTGAGCACCGCATGCGTTCCATCTCCCCACCAGGCCAAGACTACATATATCGACGGCTGACCACTCCTGATGGCTGCCTCAGTCATAGTCTGGCCTCATCTGGCTGTAGCAGTCTCTACCACTCTGCCCTCACCCAAACCCCCAGCCCTCATGACCCCCCGCTGCCACCCCGCCTTCCTCGTACTGCTCTTATAGTACCAACAGCCCACTGTAAACCAGGTAAGATACTGACATTTTCTATCATTCTATACTTGACCCTCTTTGTTGCTACCTTCCTTTCCCTTCATAGCTCACTCCTTTCTTCTTGTACTCCCATCATACCACTTCTCTCTTCCATCCTCTTTAAGTTTTCTCCTTTAGATTTTTCCAGCCAAACACAAACATTCCAGCATCTCTTTTCTTATCATATGGCCCAGGCATTGAAGTTACTAGTACAGTACAGTATATATATATCATTAGTGTATGTGCCTACTACATTATAATCATCTTGTGTATGGTACCTCAGCCTCACCACCACCACCACCAGCTGCTGAATATGTCAACTTGCTCCCACATCCGTCTGCTGGCCCCTATCCCGCAGCTGGTTCATCCCGGCTTCCACACTCCCCACACCCCAACACCAGGTTGCCCCCAATCCATCCCCATGCATCACCAAGTAAGCAACTGGTTGGCAGAGGAATTGTTTAATGAAATATGCTTGAGAAATGCATCTGATTAGATAGGGCTAGAAAGGGAGACATTTGAGATTGCCTCGTTCTTGTGCACAACACTATATTGGCAAATGTGTCTGCAATAGTTTTGGCTTTAATGTTCCACATATCTTTGACCCTAATAATCCATCCCACAGCTTTCACTAACAATTATTTTGGCTTTTTTGGTTATAAACACTGTGAAGTCAATCTTATCAGTACTGTACATGCACTCTTGATCCCTCTTCCCTCTTGGATAATAAATAGTGGAAATAATTAAATGGTCATGGTGCCTCTTAATACATTCCTTTTAACTACACATCACACCTGGTACTAGTCCTCTCATGCATGGATGGTATATGTACCATACAGTACATGTGAAAAATTTCATAACTTGTGGTTTTCTTTGGTGCTCAGATTTGCTTAAACTATATCTTGCTATATGGTGTTGGGTTGCATCAGTCAGCTTGAGTGCTTCTAGTGTTCAAACGAATGATGGCTGTCTGAGCACGAGAGGGTGGCACTAACCTCTAACAAATGACCTGACAGGCGTGCGTCTCATCGGGCGTAGGGCACGGACTAGGGTGGGGGCGGAGAAGTTCCCGGGAAGCCGCGCCTGTCTGCCTGGTAACTCGTCCACTCTTAGTCAGTTTTTAATTAGTTGACAGTACTTTTCAAGCTTCCTCAACTCAGTGGCTCATGCTGTGCAAATGTTCAATATGTATGGATTGATTACAAATACCTGTACTGGTAAATACTTAAATATTCACTTAAAAGGATAACTAACTGCAGGCCATATTAATGCCATGTGAATCACAAGAGGAGTGAAGCTCATTCATCATATACTGTCAAATAAGGAAAGTCTGGCAAAAGCATTGGTGCACCTATTTTCTGTTCCCACCTCAATTGTATGTGCCTTAATTATTCTCTTTTGTTAATTTACCGTTACGGTACTCTTTCTTCATCCAAGTCTATTTTCTTTAACATACAGAGATCAACTCACTATCTTTTAAAATTGTTTGTCTGACATCTTTTGGCTATTGAAATATATTACTGCTATTAAAAATTGTCTTTACCCTATATTGATATTTCAGAAATGTACTGCCTGTAATTAAAAATAATAGATTAGGATGGTAATGATAATTGCACTAATATTATTGATAGTTTTTTCAGTTTTTTTTTGTCATATCCCTTTTTCTTCCATTCCCTGTCCTTCTTTTTCCTAAAATTTTCATGGGAATTTTTACCCAAATTTTTTTGTCTGCCTTCTCTTATCTCCATCCCTACCTCCATGACACCTGTCCTTCGTTCCTCTCACATCCTTTCTATCCCCAGGATTGTTGACAAGAGAGGGGAGGGAGGCTGCCATCTCCTCCTTCCAGTTATTGCTGCTAACCCTACCTCCCTCCCTTCGCCGCTCCCTCC
Organism: Petrolisthes manimaculis; assembly: GCA_034508575.1. Classification (NCBI taxonomy): domain Eukaryota; kingdom Metazoa; phylum Arthropoda; class Malacostraca; order Decapoda; family Porcellanidae; genus Petrolisthes; species Petrolisthes manimaculis. The sequence goes on along the minus strand of JAWZYT010002028.1, from coordinate 59,564 downwards.
ACCTTCTCCTTCGTGTATGTTCTAAAATGGCCACCAATGACTGTCTTCACCTCCATCCACATCTTACCACAAGAGCCCTGGTCAGTGCTGAGGTGGCAGTGCCAAAGTAAAATATTCTATGTATCACTTATGACAAAGTAAATATTTCTTAGGCAAATATTTCTATCTCCAGCCCAACATTCAGTGCATTAATCTCCATCTTTATTTGGCATGTTGATATCTCTTGCAGTGTCCCAAGTCATGTTTGGGAATGTTTCATATATTTATAAACAGGACTGTAGTTTACATTGGAGTTTACTCTAATGTGTGGTATGCTTACAGGTGCTGACAACCTTCCTGAGGGGTGTGCTGTTGTCCCCCCACGAGGCTGATTATGATGAGATCCTGGCCCAGCGTATTGTGGCCTTCCTGGTGGACCATCATGCTGCCATCCTCCGCCCACCAGACCATCTGGCTGTACTGGTCCACCGGGCCATCACTACACTACAGAGGCCTCAGGTGGGGGAAACACAGAAAGAGACATACACAAAGAAACAAAGGTCTGACAGAGAGGTATTGTTTAGTACTGTATTCAGGTGAAAATGCTGATTTTTTTTTTTTTTTTTTTTTTAGTTTCCCACAGGTAATCTTATACCGAGTCTGATTTCACTCTACCCAAATATTTTTATTATCTTCTTGTTTAACACAGACAGCCCTCCTTGTCTCTTCTTACACTTTGTTTTTGTTTTATCTCCAATATAGGCTACAGCTCTCCATTTAGTAATATTCTCATTTTTCAGTTTATCTGAAATATCTTTTACAGCACAGATATTCTTCACTCACCTTGTCATGGTGGGAGTTTTCTAAAAAAAAAAATCTTTCTCATTAGCTGTACAAGAGCATTCTTGAGACTTCAAACCTCTGCCAAGGGTGAGCATCCTGCACATCCTAAATCCATATCTGGATCTCCCCTAAAGTCTTAACACCTGTTACCAGGCACGAGATCCACCGATGGTAAAATTTCATAAGAATCCACACTTAAGCTCTTGCATTATCTTGCTATCATACTCACAAACAAGCAAACATACCAAACCAATCACATAACCTGAATTAGAGTTGATTTAGAGTTACCATATAACCAAGTAATTCCAGTTTTTCATAAGTTAGCAGTAGATTATCAAGTTATCTGCATGATTTTGGAAGGGTTGATGATTAATTATGTACCCATTATACAGGTACCGGTACTTGTACAAGTATGGCAAGTTATTTTAACTCCTCATTACTTATATTTTAATGAAAAATTAACATGAAAACATACCTTGGTCTAATAACCTTAGCTTTGAATGTGGTGTATATGTTCACAAATTTAGTGGTGGAAAACTATTAAGTTAACATTACTGTAATCTATGTTTCTTTCTTTTCCCTTAGATAATATTATTAATTCAGTCATTGTATGGATTTCTTAGTAACAACATAATATTATGTAGTCATTAAAGAGCTGTTTGAATTTACTATTGATTTATGTAGCATCTCCCTTGAACTTGTTAATACAGTTCTGTAATACTTCAGTACCAAACAGCTCTTTAGTGTTGCTACCATAGAGCTCTGTATTGTGATCATTGGTATGTTGTACAGTAGTGTGATTTTGCTGTGTATCATTTCCACGGAGCTCTGTAGTTTGGTAGCTATATAGTTATAGAACATTGTAGATAAGGGTATAAGTGGGGTAAATTATGTTGTGAATGGGACACAGGGCGTAGTAATAGACCTCAATGGTGGCTTGAAATGGTGGTGGTGGTGGCTTGTATTGGTGGCTTGATGTGGTGGTGGTTTGAAGTACAGTACCTGTAGTGTTTTAACTGCTAGACTGATGTAGTCGATGGTGGTGATAATGTGGTATTCCCGGCCTTAGGAGGTAGTTGTGGTGATGGTAGTGATAATGGTAGTGATGGTGATACTTGTATTGTTAAAATGAGGTAGATGTGGTATTTGTAGTGGCAAGTTTGGTTTTAGTTTGGGATATTAGTGACAATAATGGTGGTGGCAGTTTTATGTTAAATTTGACACGTGGTGGTGACAGCACTTATTATTATTTATGGTGGTGTTGATGATGATGATGGTAGTACTCATTGGAGGCTTGTATTAAATGGCCAGAGGTGGTGTCAGCAGGTCGTATTGTCATTCTAAGGCACAACTACTGATCGTGGTATAAAGGCTAATCATAGGTATTAGTGGAAGAAAGAAGTTACGTTCTGTATTGGCAGTTTCAGATAAGGGTTGCTCATATTTTTTTAGAAACTGGCTTGGGGTAGCAACACTTTATATTGATGTATTTTTTCGTAGTACAGCAGGCTTTTACGGATATTTTGTACCCTACTTGTATTGTTTATTGCTTCATTTACATAGTACAGTGCAATTCATTCATTTCTTCATTGATAAAGTATCATTCATTTCTTGATTAATTTTTCATAGTATTTTACTTCATATGAAATGTAGTGAGTGTTTCAATCATACATCTGGATTCACTGGTTTATTCATAGGCTGTAGTACTATGTATTGCATACTTTTAGCCTTTCCTTCTTAATTTACAATACAGTGTACATGACTGTATATTTTTATTACTGTATTGAATGCATTGTACCAGTATATATTTATTACATTTATTTATTCATTATTTTCATTGCTTTATTTGAATAGTACTTAATACATATTTTTTTACTTCTATATTTACAGTATTTTTATCATTTTATTGCCTCCTTCATGTATCTGTATTTATTCCAATTCATATTTTATCATTGCTGTATTCATATATCATAGCCATTTACTGCTTTGTTCTTTCTTCTCTCCATAAAGCAGCTGAAAATGCAACTAATGAATACATGGTAGTGATGACTGCCCTCTCTGTGGTGACTCAGACTGGATTTCAATACTACCTGCCATTTGGATCTGCTAGTTTGCTTTGTCTTGTTTTCACCATTACCGCTATTGGACACTTTTTCCCCCGACATCAACAGCATTATTATTGCCACTACACATCATGAACATAAGTGTTTCTGTTTCTATCACAATTATCATGGCAGAACACCAAAACAGTTACAGTATTACCAATACTTCACTACCAATATAGATAATTCCTTGTACCCAGATTGTTTTTCCTTCTATCAATAATCTCTTTAGCAACACCAGTAGACCGTATCATCCTCAACTCCATCTCCACAACTCACTCTGCTCAGTACATAAACTATCATTGCTGGCGCCCCTCACCTCACAACATGTACGGTAAGCTTGCACCTGCCTGCCTGCCCGCCCAAAAGTCTGCTTGCTTGCCTTAGCCTGCATGCTGGCCCTGTGTTCCTGCAGGTGGTGTACGGATCCGCTTGTGATGGCCTGACCCGGTCCTACTGCCGCCAGATTTCTCCCTCGGATTACCAGCGCCAGAAGCTCTCCGGTTCGCAGCTCTTCCTGGCTGACCTCCTTGACCAGATTGTTGACAATGAAAAGCTATCGACCAAGGAATGCAAACGCAAACTGAAGGAGGTGGGTTTCTTAGTGCTAATAGACTCCGATTTCTTTGCAAGGTTGTTTTGGTTTTGTTATTAGTACTTGCACCCTGTACAGTATAGTACTTCATTGGTTTTAACTTTTTAATTAATATGTTTGCTTTAGAAGTACTATGTCCATTTAATTGCATATTAGTTACTGTTGTCAGATTAAGATATTAAGTTTTGAAGTAATTGCCATACAACTTATAGGAAGGCTGAGCTTATACATTAGATATATATATATATATACTGTGCTATTACCTAAGATAAACAGACAACTGTATAGCCTTCCACTGGATGTATTGATGCATGGAGCTCAGATGTAACACAGCATTACTTTCGTCAAACTATACTTGCGCTCGTAAATGTATCAGGCCATTGACCATTTCTCTTCTCCACACAGTTCAAGTCACACTATCCTGAGATTTACCGGGTACGCTTCCCTTCGGACCCAGGAAAGCGGGAGAGCAGAATGAAGGGTCTCATGAAGCTGGCATCTCTCTCTTCACTCTCTAGAACTAAGGCTATTCGTATGTAAGGCCAGGGCACAGTAGGCAGAGAGGTCAAAGTAGGGTAGGGTGTAGAGTGAGAGATGAGCAAGAGTTATGTTTAGAGAAAAGATTGGTAAGTGAAATTGGAGAGGGAATAGTTAGGGAGACAATGTAAAGATAAATAGGAAAATGAGAAAAATATGAAGTGATGACATTGAGATGATGATGTTGTTGTTGATGTTCTCCCGGGGCAGAATGGCCTCCTGACCCACAGACCCCTGGTACGCTCTGGCCGCAGTGAAAAAACAAAGTAAGATAATGGAGCGGCTGGCCCTATATGCCTGGATTAAAAATCCACTAGAAAGTGACCAGATCCTTCAACAATTTTTATTCTAGCCCTGTTGGGGATGGCTAGTATTCACTGAGAATAAATTCAACCCCCCGTGGGTAATGAGGTTGATGTGATACAGAACAGTGCCAAAGAGTGTGAGGCATAGGATTTTGGACCCTAACACTTCCTAATTTAATTTAGATCAGTGCTGTATAATGACCTCAGGAACTTCTTATTTCCTGTCCACTTAATTTCTTCTGTGTTTTTACTTTATCTTTTGTCCTCTAAAATAATCTGCCGTGCATAAAAATAATTTATGCAATCTTGTTAATCTTGTCTATTGTACATAACTTTCCACAACACATAAGTCTATATTGAGGCTTACATATAATTTTGTTTATTCTGTGTGTACCAGTTGTCTGTTCACTTATCAACTATAATAGTATCCCCAGTTGAGCTTGAGGAATTCCTATTTATTACTTATATCCAAACACTACTGGACAGCTTCAGGACATACTCTATACGGTAGTTGCTGTGGAAATAGATTACTGATATTCTATTTTGAAAATGTATTCTTATACTAGACTTGTTCAGAGACTTGTTTGTGCACCTATCCATACCCTGATACTTTCTCATTACGTACTGTACATATGGTTTGTAGATACAAGAATATTATTATAGATTCATACAAGCATAATTTTAATGACTAACTTTTAGATAATAGGTATTTAATTATAAAATATTTCTTTATACTTGTTATATATAATCTTGTATGTATATAGATGTATTGTACTGAATTATTTGATGTTCTTTAATTTTAGTAGACTGAATATATGGTATATCATCATCAGCATCATCATCAATACCCATTACCTTTTTATCAGGGATGGGGAGGCTCTAGCACTAGTGCAGGACCCTCAACAGGCAAGGGGTCCAGCTCTGAAGCTATTTGAACCTTTAGTGGGGTCATTGTTAGAGAGCAGGGGATCCTCAACCCTCACTCACCCCCTGTATCATTGGGGATATGAGGCTTACTGCACCATCGCAAGAATGGCGGGTGATGGAAACGCCACTTCCCTACGCATAAGATAATATCTTAACGAAAGAAATTTGCTTTTCAACTTAAACTTTCCTTTTTCATATACAGTACTGTACAACTAACATAATCAATATCTCCTATTTGTAGTATGAGTAGTAAAAGTATCTTTAGTACAGTAACACTTCGTACACTTAAACATTTCTCCTATAAATGTCACCTGGTACAATAGTTTCATTTTTTCATATGATACATTATCCTCTTCCATCTGAAGCCTACTCTTTTCATCTTGTATTTGGTGTCTTTCAGCTGTGACTTCTTCATATTTCTGGCAAGTTTCTTTTCACAAACATTTTCTTGTGAGGATGCTATTCCAAACAGAATACAGTATATAAAATAAAGTATTTATCAGTGTTAAGCAATGTTTGAGAGTAATATGTTTTGTTAAGGCTTGTATCCAAATGGGTGATGTATATGTACAGTCAGCCTCTGGAATTTATATACTGTACACCCCTGTGACATCAAGGGTTCATAGCAACTGGAAAATTTAATACATTAATTTCCTAACACCAAACTTTTCTAGCAATGAATCAGTCAGCAGATCAATGAATACAGTATTAGCAGAATAAGTACAACTTGTAACCAATGATTTGTGTATGAATTCCTGAGGCCGACTGTACAACACCTCCAAAAAGTATTTGCACTCAGAGGGTAGATATTTTTGAAATCGTAAGTTATGGGTTACTCGTGTCTCGGACTTGTTTCAGATCACAAAGCTGATTTTTCAATTTGTTTGCCGAAAAAAGAGGGCCGATACTTTTTTGAGGTATAGTATTGTACAGTATTGATCATTGCTTTTAAGGTTTATTGATTTTCTGTCGGCATTATTACCTCTGCTGATGAAGAGAGGTTATGATTTTGCCTCCATTTTTCTTTGTCAGTTTGTTTGTAAGCATATAAGGTACTGTACAGTATATAGATTGTGAACTAGTGGGCAGAACAAATTTTAAATAAATTATTACAGTACTTTACTTGATAAACTTTACCCTTGCAATGCCTTTCACTTTTTTTCAGGTATTTTGTTGCTTAACTTAAATTGCAAAATCCAGAAATACAAACTGAGTGATGAAGATATTTTACCTCAAGGAATTAGTTTAATGATATCACCCTTAGTGCTGGGATTGATGTATGAGAAGATTCTTACTGAGAGAATGAAGTAACGGGAACTCAGATTAATAAGGAACAGGAGGGTTCAGATTGGGTATAGGATAGTCTATGTGATGAGATCTTTGCAATCAGGCCAACTGGGGTTGAGTCTCTGGAAGGACAGGAAGCTGTATGCTGCTTCATGGATCCACCTCAGGTATGTGGGTCACAAAGGAAGTCTGGTGCTCTTTCAACGTCAGAGCAGTTTGGGGAGAGATGACAAGACAATTCGGTATGTCATGTTTTCTGGAACTTGAAAAAGGCAGTTCAGTGTATCTGAGGACAACCAATGAGGGTAAAATACATCTTGTGGCTATTGAAGAGGCTTAAGAGTTACTTGTTTAAACCCAAGGGCCGAGACCAGTGGTTCCCAAACTGGGGGCCATATAGAAGAATGTAGGGGGCCATAATCTGAGGCTATGCATAGATAAAACCAAAGGAGTTTAGTGGGTAGGTAGCCAGTGGAGGGAACTTATAGATTCAGTACAGGTTTGTGCAATGCCTTGTTGCCAGACACATGAGTAATACATCCTTTTTTATATGATTCTGTGTTTTTGACATAAAACAAGACATGGGGATGTATTAGTGAAGCAAGTTAATTATAATCCTAATCTATGGCTTCCTAAGCTGTGTATTCTGTATGATAACCTGGTCTTGAATCTTATGTATCAGCAAGGATGTTCATATTCAGTTAATGGGTTATGGTTGTGGGGGGGGGGGGCCATGGACAAGGATCATGTATGAAAAGTGGGTAACGACCAGAAAAAGTTTGGGAACCACTGGCCTAGACGAACCAGTAGCTTGCGCCCTACAATTACAGTACGTATATAAATTTCTACGGCTACCACTATTTTAAGGTCCACGGGTACACGGGACACATTTCAGTAGGTGGTAGCTGACAGTTTCCTGGTGGGATGCTGTGAACATCCCTTTACACGGGTGGCGGCCCGGCGGGCCACTTTTTCATGGCAATCCCAGACAGTAGACATGTTCCAATTTCCTTCATGGATATCGCTGAGATAAAGTGATTATTATCATCGCATGGCCCATCACAAGTTGGAAGTCATACATGGCTGGGGTTTTCTATGTTTCATATATCAATATACCACAGTTAATGACATTTACAATACTGTACTATACTTAGAAATAATATTGTCAACGCCGGTCATCAGAGTCAAGAGCTAGACCAACTTGAAGTTGGTCTAGCTCTTGACTCTGATGACCGGCGTTGACAATATTATTGCAACTTCACTACTAATATTTGTTTTGCTTGATAGTGATCGGGAATGCCGAAATATTTGAAAGTATTACTAAATTTAATTAAGATATATATTATTAATCAGCAATTGAATAAATTTATTTGTAGCATAAATTATGATATATTAACTTAAAGTTCCACGAAAATCTTGCAAAATTCGAAGAGAACCGAAATATAAATATGTCGAGATAGAAGGAGTGGCTTGGAGGAGGAGGAGGTGGAATTTACACCCAAGGAAATTTGAATTTATTATTATATTAATCCCATTTGTGGCCCAATAGTAATACCAAGACTGTGTGTGTCACCTTTTTATCTATGGGCAGCGGTCCAGGGCTTGGTAGGAGTGAGGGAGGGGGGGGTGGGGGTATAATAGGTGAGTTACTATGAGGGTGGTCACTGTTGGCTTACCCAGTGTTGTTATTGTTTTTGTTTACTTGGCCAATATTTATAACAACATTCATGGTGCATACGATGGTGTGATACTGGTACGATGGTTCCATAGAAAAAAAACAATTGAGCCGTCGTACCGGTACCACACCATCGTATGCACCACGGATGTTCTTGCATACGACGCCTTGTTGCTAGGGTAGATATTGAAAGAATTACTGTTATTGCTTATGTTTTTTCTACCTTCATTACCCAATTATTTAGACCATTAAAGACTTTTTCTTCTATGGCATTTCCTCTGCAAATGCCCCATTTCCAAGATAAGGCATATTTTGAAATTATTAACCTGACCTTACCTGACCTAACCTAACCTAGACCGCATCAAACTACCGGGACCTAATCTGGGCAAACTACTGGGAAATGACCATGGCAAAGTACAGGAAATTACTGGGGCAAAATACTGGGACATAGCCAGATCTGGCAATACTGCTACAAAACGGTAATTCTTTCAATAATACCTTTTTATTTTTTTTACCTTATTATTTTTGGTAAATTTACAGAACAACTGGGTTAACTATATTGTATATTTTAGTATAATTACCCACTATTTTGGACCATTCTAAGATGCTTTTCATTGATATCATGTTTTACAAACATAATTTGAAAATTAGTCTGACCTAACCTAACCTAGACCACAGCAGACTGTACTGGGACCTAACCTGGGCAAACTACCGGGATATAATGGGTGTAAACTATCATAAAGTGACTGGGGCAAATTCTCGGGACCTAGCCGGATGTGGTAACACTGCGAGATCCTAGCCAAAAACCCAGTTATTCTGTAATAATACATTATCATTTATTTTTTTAGCCTGGATACATCAAGATAATAATATATTCCAACAACCCATTTACTTTCTTTGAGTTTATGGTTGCATGGAACAGCTAACATTACTTTATTTTAATTACGGTACTTATGTCAAAATTTGGGAATCTTTTAAATTAAGGTATCGAAGAGTTTTTTGAATAACTGAATCTGACCCATCTACGTTTAATTAATATGGTGTTGTGTAACGCGAATACTTTATTTTGTAATGCGTTTAATCACCAGCACCTGTTTAGTTATTTTGGTGTCTTGGTATTGCATATTTATGTTTATTTCCTCCACCCAAAATCTTCAGTTTCATAGGTTTTCCTGTTTATAATGATGAGGAATGATGTCAGAAGAAACCTATTTTTGAGTAAATATTTATCAGCATAACCATTTAGTAACTTGGATGAAATTCCATCCTGGTAATGTAGGCCTATGCATAATTTTTCCTGTAGGCTTAGACTTACGACCCCTCCTGCCCACCCCAAGCCATCATTCAGGACCTTACTAGGCCGGCAGACCTAACCAAATTATTAAGATTATAGTAATTTTCTAAGTTTTGCTCATAATTAATTGTATGTACTGTAATTTTATTTAGAATTTTAACCGGTATATCAGTACAGTATATTCAGTCAATAATGGGTTGTTTCTTTTCTAACTTATAAGATTATCATAGAAAAATATTAATTTGTTAAATACTGTATGGTATATAATTTTACTGTACTGTACACCATAACTGAATGGTGGGGAGTGGTGCCCATTAACCAAAGAATGTAAGATTATGTTGTGAAAGTTGTTAAGCAGTCTCAAGGCAAGGTCCCAAAGGTGTTATGATCCAGTAGAATACAGTTCTATGGTATAGGTTCTGAAGGTCTTTGTACCAGGTAGGTTAGGTTCTGAAAGTAGCTCTGGTCCAAGTTAGTTACACACCGGGTAGCGTTTTCTGTATCCTATATGATTTAGCTGGGCTTGCTGCCATAGTATTATGTCCAGTTTTTATTACTTGCTTATTTTAGATTTCTGATGGATATATCTCAGATGAATGATGTAGAACAGGGATGCACAACTTTTTGGGTGCCTCGGGCCACATGATCCAACTTAAAACTCACTGAAGGCCGCAAGATTTATGTTAAGTAAGATTGTAGAAATCTTGGGTGCTTAATGGTAAAAATATAGTTCTGTACTTAATTGCCTGGCATACATGACACAGTTTTCTTAATGCGATTTTTGATACTGCTTCATAGACAAGCTTTTTTATGATCAGTTGAAACTTTGTTGTTGTTATTTTTTACCATTTATTACCTATGAAGTGTTTAAAAATTTGGTATTTTTGTCCGTCATTAGGACATTTTGTAGAAAATGTCCTTTTCTAGCTAATTTGGATCATCATTTGTACTTTAAATATGTGGTTCTGGCCTACAGGGCATTAACATAGCTCTTGTTTTTTAAGTAAAGATTAAGAATTAAATAAATAGATCTTTATGTGTAGCTCTTTGCAGTTCTGTGGTAACATTTCAAACTTTCAAAGAGAAAGATATGTATGAGAGTTAGAGGGATGTACAGTAGTAACTCTTTAATTATGTAAAATCTTTATTACTTGCCATAATAGGGGCTCTGTCCTTGCTGAGTTGTGCTAATGAACCACCAAACTCATGATGTGAGCAAAAATTGAAATTTTAACAAATAACCAAACAAGACTTACCAGTGTACAGACAAGAAAAATGTTGGTGAACTTTAATTTGTGGATTCTGCAAATTTTATTATTACTATTTTACTTAATTACCCAAGACATTGGAAACAATTATGTGTTAAAGTCATGTGTTTGTGGCCAGGTGGGGGACCTACTATGAACCTATGGTGAGAAGACTGGACTGGACAAGACTGGCCATCCATCAACAGTGTCAAGTATGTATAATATTTATTTTACCAACCTACAAGCCAACAGAGTAGTAGCCTACGTATGTTACATTATTAGAATATATTTTATTGCCTTGTCTCCTTTCAGATACACTGTATCAGTGCATCACGAATGTTATTTGAGATGATTTTGAACTATTGTACTCTTACTCTTCATTTCACAAAAGAGATATCTAAACGGTCTCCTTAAAGCCCAATTTATGGCATAATTACTGAGGATATATATATATGATGCCTGAGCCAGGTTGTATAATCTTCCCTTTTAACCCTTTTAGTGATCTGTGAGAGACTACCACAAAATGATGAACTTTTCTATTAATAGTCTTACACCTCTTCCATTCCCATCGCTGTGAATGGTGGATGTGTACTTTTTTATACAGGAAGTATTAAATATGATGCTGCTGAGGAGAAATTAATCAAGTACTGTAGGTGTCTTATGACTTTATGATAAGTCTACTTACTATGCTGTGCAAAATGCCGAATGCAAGGCCTATTCATATGAATAGGCCTTGACCGAATGTTGAAAATAGATGTCTAAATGGAATTGGGATTCGACAACATTACAGGCTGACCTCGATTCTCTGTTTTTCTCTCTTTGCTATCCACTTGACCCAGTAATTTTGGTGCTGATGTAAGTCGGATTATTTCTCTCTCTCTCTATCTCTATCTCTCATTTTCTTATACGTAGACTAGTTGAGTTAACATAAGAAAATCATTGCAGTACTAAGATGGGCTGGAGTCGCTGCTGTTACTACTAGTCTGCTTATATGTGATGATAAAATTATCTATTGTGTCTCCCAGCCTGTTTTGGAATGTTGTTAACAAAGTGGTTATAACACTGAGTTGCACTTCTGGGAACTGGAATTCTATACTGCCAGCGCAGAGTGCGGATGCATGACTAAGCCTTCTTTCCCATGTGACTGTTCAATTCCTTAAACCCATCAGTGTAGTAGTACGTATAGATAGAGGGAGGTGAACTGCTGTTGGACAAAACTGAGTGATACCAATTATATTGACGTCTGTAGAATTTTGTGAAACTGTTCCGATTTTACTGTATATCATAAAGTATATAACATCATGATAAACTATTTGTAACACGTCAAACGCGGGAAAAGTGCAGCAGACCGCTGTGCCGCAAAGATTTGTTTAACTATACATTATCTGGAAATTGTCCGGTTTGCTGTTTTTTTTTTAACGAATATTGGGTCAATAACTTTTAAAATAAGCACGATTATCAAGCGTTTTCGTCATCTTTGACCAATAAATGAAACTGGGAGTATGATAGGTAAACTACTGCACTTCCATTTTCTATTACAATACTTTCTGTTGAAAAGGGAAAATAAAGCGGAACTGGCGGGATTTTATATTTTCTGTGCATGATTGTGGTGGGAATGGGCAATATTCAGCGTTTATTATACTGTTCGACGAGATATCATATAACGATCAACTGGATTTTGGTCTGCATTAGGCCTTTTTTACACAATCACTATAAAAATGAGTGATGATGCACGCACATGATTAATTGCAAGGCATGGTGACAGAAGGGAACTGAATACTCTTTACACAACCCTGCAACTGAATGCTATACAGTTCTGTATATTACATTAATGGCGTCAAAGCTTAAAAATCGGCAATGAGGAACGACACCGTTGTGTGTGTTGGCTGAAGGGTTGATAAATAATGGGTAATGAACAGATGGTGTATTTGTTGTGTGGCAGGAATCCGCGTGCGTACAATATCAGGAATGTATTGGTCCCACCCACACACAGTCACGCACACCAGGCAGACACGTCATTCACCGAGAGTGTGATGAGTGGTTCCCATTGGTGGTTCCAAGGCCGATTGAAAGCCGTTGAGTGATGATTGATCGTGTAACTCAGGCCTAATTAAGCTTCCCTCATATACAGTAAACAAATGAAAAATGGTTATTTATAAGTCTGCAGATGACAATTGAATATACTAATTAAGATGAAAGCTGTTTACACTTTTTTTCCTCAATGAAGGAGATTAGTTTTAAAGATTTAATCATATACAGTAGGCTACTTGACCTACTTCAATAATATTTAAAGCTACCGTATAGTGTTAAGACTTTTCCATGAACGTACTTTGTCTAAGTTATTGTTGAGTACTCAAGTGTATTCGAGGTGAAACCATAATAATTATAGGTACAGTGTGGTACAAACATATGGGTACCAAGTCCACCACTGCCAAGGCCGTCAACGTCATGTTCAACAAGGACATGTTTCCCCCGCAAATGTCCTGTAGATATTTGGACTTAAAGGGTGGTGTTGTCCCTGTTGAGTCTTTGTTTATTAACGTACCCCGGAAAACACTTTGAAGGCAATCATTATAATTATGCCCTGCTAATTGGAAGGGAGCTCTAATTTGTATATAAGTAGGCAATTATTGTGAGACCGTTTTAGTAACACACACACACACACTACTTTGCTGGGATGTAAGTAAATGAACTTGTTATATTGGGAGTAAGTAGGAATATTAGCCTATACACACTGCTTTTTGGTTTACTTAAGGAATATGTTAATGTTAGCGTGCTAAAATATGTTTGTCGCCGTAAAACATAATGCGCTAAAAAACAATATACTGTAGGTGGATTTAGTTTAGATTCGGCCGGCAACCAACCAACTCATTAGTATCCGGCACACTGACTGTCCTTTATGTTTGACTCATCTTACTTCACCTCACCCCGACCCACTTTAGTTACCAACAGGCAATACTTTCCTGACCAAAGCATGAGAAAGTATCCAGTGTAGATAGATAGACATGCGGTAGATAGCAATGCTATATTATACAGTGGATAGTTTATTGATCACACAATATGATAGAAGAGTGATAGTTATATAATTATGTACAAGTGGTCCAACCTATAGTTCAATACTTTGTGATGAAAGAAACGAACATAATTTAAGCAACTTTGGACAGAACTTGGTTACAATACTCGTAACGCTATGTACAAAATCTCATAATTTAAGAAACTCTGGACAGAACTTGGTTATAATACTCATAACCCTATATACAAAATCTCACAATGCCTCATAATCATTCCCAAATATTACTATATGTATATAATTTTAACTGCATTAAGATGTAATGTATTATGAAATAGGTGTAACTCCGACTTTTGGGGTAGTGGAGAGGTTATAACAAAATAAACTAAGCACGTCGCCTCCATATTAGCAATTGTTGTACTCCTACTCAAGTGTGGTCTTGACCGCTAATGTTCTTTACTCCTGCTGTTGCCAAGCCACGCCCCCTCCCCCTCCCTATATCTACCAGCGTGGACCCCCTCACCTCATGCTGCTTCCTACCTCTCCTCTTGGCAACCCATCTCTTAATTTTCGACGGTATGATGAGGCTTAGCGCAGTTCCCTCTGTCACTATGTGTGCTTATGTAATGAATATTATTTGTTCGGTTTATATGAGTCGGGAGAGAGAAGAGCATTAATGTTTAAATGATGAAAATTCTTAGTTAAAAGTTGTATGTGCCTGTTGACCCATTCAAGGCGGTTCTTAATTGTCTGTAACTGAAGTATATGTACCGTAATTATTATATATCTAGTTTTTGTAGCCTATTTTTAAAATTATAAATAGGAGGGAGGCCTTAGTTTTATAGTAAAAATAAATATCGTTATTCGGACCTAAAACTGTCTAGGTTTGTAGACTTGATGGAGAACTTAAGAAACACTGGTTATATAACGTTGATAAAGAATACATACAGTACATGGTATAGCCATTAGTACTCATGTAATCTGGTATCATAATAGTTTATAATCTTCACACCAGATTTGTGGCATCGTTTTCCATCCATCAGGTCTCGTAAATACAGTACAGTACAGTACATGGGTCCAGCTTTTCACGGTAGCCTACAATTGAGACCTGTGAAGAAAGTAACTAGTCATTGAATCGTTAGGGGTGCCAGGGAATGTCCCTCTCGCTGCCAGAAATATATGCCTTATTTGAAAGCCTGTGTTCCTACGGTGAAGCACTTTACTTCGGGAGCCTAAGTAGTCAGGTAGGTAAGTGAGGAGGTAGAGAAATTTATGTAGATATAAAAGGACAAGCAAATGTAGGGGAATAACTTGATAGTTTCTTAAGATATAGGCAATGGAAACGAACAGTGAATGCCGTCTCTTCCAACTTAATTTTTCAGAATCTGGCTATGAAGAAAGGTTTTAAGATTTTGATAGGTTGAAAGAGAACAAATAGTGTGTGTGTGTGAAGGAAGTAGAGTGAGATAAAATCAGAACAGGTAATGTATAAAGATTAATAAATTTAAGATGTAACAGAAATGTGCTCATGTTCACGTGGCATAAGTAGTGGTTACTCATTAACTGAAATTTACATATATTTTTTTTATTTTCACTTAAAATCTAGGTATGCCATGGCATTACCACTCCTTTAATTTATTCCACAAGCATTATTCACTTTGTCCTTCACAAGCAAGGTTAGCTTCTCTCTCTCTCTCTCTCTGAAGATTTCTTCCATCCGACGTTAGAGCCGAGGCCGAGCCACGGAGATGATTGGCTGCTTGGTGACGTCCGTGGGGTTTGTTGCTCTCTTATTGGCTGAGGCGGAGGTGTGTCTAGGGAGGGGCTGTGTGGAGAGAGAGAGAGAGAGAGAGAGTTTGAAATACGGTCGAAGGGTTAATGGGATAACAGAGATAACCAAATAACAGTAGTATACAGAGGGAAAATATGAGTAGTGTGGATAATGTGGAGAAATGTATAAGACTGAGGAGCCTAAAGAATACAGATACCATTGTGAACAAAAGGGAAGGATAGAGATGGCTAGCTAGGTTAGAAACAAGGTGATATAATAATTGAGATAGACAGCATACACAGTTGAAGTTTAGGAGAATAAAGTAGAAAGTAATGTAATAATCTAGTGCACTTAGGAAATGTAGTCCAAAGATTTGAGAAACGGTAGGTAGCATAGAGGCATACAGATGACTACAGGTGAGATATAGGAAGAGTACACGAATAGATAGCTATAGGTAGGGGTGCTCTTGGCTGTGTACCAGTTACGTCACAGGGGAAGGAAGAAGCACGGTGAAATAATGCCACTGATAGTATAGATGTAAAACTTTATTATCAGTTCCCGGCAACACGGAAGAGACGAAAGTGGAAACAAGGTAAACAAACAGGAAATGGAAGAGAATGGATAGGAAGACCTTAAACAAACCGAATTCGTACTGGGAAGTGTTCAGTGTTGGTGAAGGTTACGAACGATGTATAGGGTAACCAAACAAAGAGTGAAATCGAAATTGTAAAGACTTTAACAATATTAATGTTAGGTAATTACAATATGTTTCTAACAGTACAAGGCTAATATAAGATACAGGAACAACATGGACACATAAACTGATACAATTAAAAGTAAATAATATGAGACTGGAAAACGAAAATCGAAAAAGTCAGATGCTCGAAATGGCAACATCTGCCATGACGTCACGAGCCCGGTCGAGTCGCCAGTACGCAAGTAGTGGGGAAATTTCCACCTACTTTTCCGATATTTACGCCTTTCTCGGTACGCCAAGACCCTCCTTACTCATTTTGCTTGTGTCCCTCCTCCTTTCGTGTCCCTGTGGCCGTTTCATGAGATGAATAAGAGGTGATGCTGCAGAAAGGATTCAGATGAAGATATTGCTGAGGGAGCTGGGAAGTTCCAAGGAGGCTGCTGGTGGTGCCTGGCATCTGAAGGTATAGGGACGAGAAGGGGTAAGGGGATATCGTAGTGGAGGGCAGGGAGATGGTAGGGTTGATGATGGGTGGGTGGGAAGAGAAGTCGGAGGGAGGGGGAAGGTGGAGGAATGGTAGTGCATTGGTTGGGTGCTCGGGGTAGAAAGAGGGATAGGGTGAGGCATGGGCTTTAGGGGGATGGGAAGGAGGTAGGCTA
Organism: Petrolisthes manimaculis; assembly: GCA_034508575.1. NCBI lineage: Eukaryota > Metazoa > Arthropoda > Malacostraca > Decapoda > Porcellanidae > Petrolisthes > Petrolisthes manimaculis. Next base: position 42,636 of record JAWZYT010002028.1, on the reverse strand, counting down.
GCTGGGATGATGAGGGAGGGTTCTTCCCCACTCCACTCCCTCCCTCTGGGGTACCCTCCCTCACAACAGTCGACCTCCGTCTCTCCACCGCGAAACATCCACATTGGATATACTCCGTCACCCCGACGCTCGCACCTTCTTCGCAGTATTTCGAGTTTGATATTATAGTAAGGTGTGATCGACGTGTATCATACTTTGAACAACGGGTTAAGAAAGGCTGGAGAAGAGAAAGGAGTGATGGGCAAACATAAGCCTAACTCATAACGGTTATAATGATGAATAAGGAAAAGGTGACGAAATAGAGTGGGAGCGTTGGTGAGACGAGCGAAGGTTGAACGAATGACAACGTTATCTAGGATTGGAATTACCACAAACACATAAGTAACGGAAGAGACATTATCTTCTTTACGCCATACTAAAATTTTAACACGAGAACTGTGTTTGGACTTGTAAAACTAGCTCAGTTCCTTGTAATACGAACATAGCCTACTCAGTTTATTAGAGACAATTCCAGCCAGCATTTCTCACCACCCCCGCACCTCGAAAAGAATGAGTGGACCGAAGAGCAAATTAAAGTGCCTGGTCCTGAAACTGAAACCGAACTCTCCTCATCTAACGAGGATTGGGACTATAGTGGGGAAAGACTTATAATCAGAAAGTTATTTGGTTGTGTATAGTTGCGGTACATCTGGGGGAGGGGGGGAGGGAGGGGAGTGGTGAGACTTGTGGGCGTGATTTGGTTTTTGGGAAAGCAGTTTAACTTTTCGCGTCAGGTAAGTTGTAATTATTATTTTTATTATTATTATTATTTATGTTTTAAGTGTAATACATATCGAGCTGTTAAGTACACGAAGAATACTGTGTTAAATTTATAATCCATGTCTCGTAACATAATATACTGTATTAATATGCTTACTTGAGCTCTATTTCAATATTTCTTTTTCATCATAAATGGGAGTGTTAATTTGAAGCAGGTAGAAGAAACCCACCACGAGTTCTTTAATTATAGGAAGTCCTGACTAAGTTTTATCAAACACCTGCTGATCAAATACCTGCATATCATTACTTACAAATGAAATTAATTACAAGCATAAGAGTAGTAACTAGTTGTTTTATTTGTGAAACGTTATTTTTTCTACCTTTCATATGACTGATCATTCAGCTCTCGTAGGTTACATATTATGATATACTCGTCCACAGAAATCGGATGAGATTAGGTCAGTAGTCAGCATATTATACTGGCGGGGGTCGTCAATTATTGAAAATTTCTGTAGTTATCTAGGCTATTACCAAAATTTCCCTTCAGTACCTCTCATACGAAATATTTTGACATTTTTTTTTTCTAATCAATAAATGAAACTTTTCCGTTGAAAGTATATATTGCCTGCTAAGTTGTAGGCAATACTTCATTGGTTTCGGCACGCCTTCGGACCCAAACCAAATCCCTTTCCTTTCTTCAACCTTTCGTCCTGTCCTTTTTTCTCTTCGTGCTTGCTGTCCCTCCTCTCTGTCTCCCTCGGATTGTAAGGTCTTTCTGGCTTAGCATCGTCTTCTTTCTTCCCTTATTACAATATAAATGAAATACAGTACCAGCAATCCAAACTTATTTTAGACTGTATATTGATTACAGGGAGTTATTATCTCGAGTAGGTACCTGAATACGTTTTTCTGAATGTAACTAACTTCCACCAGCTGATTTGTCTCGTTTTCTCAACCCTCTATCCCATTTTCACCTACAATGTTGAGGGAAGACTTACCTATTGGAATATGAGTACAATATCATGATTGACTCCAACTATTATATCACAAATTTGATTACAATGTGGGTACGTTGTTTTGTTGAACATGTAGAATTCAGTTATATGAATTAAATTGAATTGGCCTATTGTTGCTTTGGATTTTAACTTGCTGGATCAGATAGGCTATTTATTCCTGATGGACCCGCTAAACACTTGATGGTCCTGCATGGTGCTGCCCATACAAGTACAATCAACAATAACGTATACAGATATACTGACGGGGGCGGCGTCCCTTTCGTATCCTCAGTGCGACAGACTATATTATAAATATTAAGGAAACTACATAATGCCTATTTATGACTTCTTAGCAGCTCCTGGTTTTGACTCAACCCTGTGAGGTTGCCTCATATTATGAAACTTGTTGAATATTAAGCATTTATTGTTCTATTGTTGCTTGACCCACTTGTGATGTATATATTTTCAGAATTATTGTTTATCTCTTGCACAACTAGATCGAAACTTCTTTAGCTTGAGCGTGTTCTTTCTTGGCTATCGACCCATAGGACGCTGCCTATTTCACATGCAAGTATAAATGTTATGCATTCTTTTTCTTGGCCATCGACTTTTAGGATCCTACACAGAACTCTTGCGTTTATCAGACCTGTATTTCGTTCAGCTGCATGGGGCTACCCTGTGAAGAGAAGGTTAGAATCGCTTGGCGTTGTGCCAGACAGAGTGATATATAGAAGTCATTCCCCTCTTTCAGTGGTTGGATCGATCGTGTACAGAGAGCGTCAATAGTAGTGTCGTGAAATATGGGTGAAACATACAACCGACGAGTTAAAATTCTGGTATATTCCACCGTGTGTCATAGGGTTTTCATAATGTTTCAAGAGATACATTTAATTATCGAATAAAACCACGACACAACTTACGCGCTCACTATACTGTACGTATAGAAGTTTAGAGTTACATACACCTCTACCAACATACGAGTACATTACTTTGAATTTACTTGAAAAAAAAAGATATAACAGTAAATATAACATGCAGTATATGCTATATCTAGGGAAATATATGCGATTACAATAAAGGAAGAAGGACATATTTACTGAATAAGAACATAAGAAAGCAGTGTAAAAGATTAACTGGTGTGTACCCGATGAATCCCCTCACGTAACCCCAGTACCCCATATTGAGAACATTTACACGGACCCTAACTATTATTCTATTATTATTATTATCATCATCCTTCGCTGATACGCGTACCGTACGATGATCCGTTATGTATCAGTTGTTCGCCTCTAATTCAAACTGGTGATATTACGTATGACCTTGATTCATCTCTCTTGTTTACTGTTAGGCTACACACACACAGCAACGAGTCGATTTAGCCTTGTGATCCTCTGAACTGTATTAGTAATTGATTGATATTATGTACAGTCATGGACATATAAAACAGACACACCTGAAACGGAACCCCTCATTGAGCATAATTATAGAGTAGGATGAGACGTTGTGGAGGGCTGGAGGCAGGCGCGTCCTATTCTATGCTTGATAAGGGGCTCGTTTGAAGTGTGTGTATGTGTGTTTCATGTGTCCGCAACTGTACATGTATTCTATAATATGCCATGTCATCATAATCTATAAGTACTATACAAACCATCAGTTTCAATTAGGTTACGGTACCACCCTGACCAATAATAGTAAACAAAACACATTTCTTCCTACCATTTCCTGGTATACATTCATCATCAATAGACTATATACCACTCACCTTGCCACCATAAATAATTATACCTATACTTTCCCCATCTAGTCCATCTACCTACTTACTCTATACACACTACCCCCTACCCACACACAATGCTCATAATATATTACCTTCACATACCTCACGCACAGCACATGTACCCATCTTGCCTTATGGTCTGTATGTAGGCTTACTAGGCTACCTAACACGTATTCTTCATTCTCTTACATCTACTCTATGCCAACCAAATGCACAGACACTCACCCAACGTACTACACATATCTTCTCCCTACCCACACATCACATACACCACTTCAACTCAACCACCTCAATTTACTGTTAACACATTCATCCAACACACAAATCACACACAAAAACTCCATATGACTTATATTAAATTATATGGATTTAGCTTCTATCTTCAACCCACGCAGTGTTTTACTCAGTGATGTTTTTTTCTTACTCTCTAAGCTCTCAGGATGAACAGCAATCGGTGAGTATTTAAACCCTGATTAATCGTATGTTTACTGGAAATGTGAAACCCAATTAACAGGATTTAAATTTATAAATTGTTTTTTCTGGAGAACCTGTACCGATAATTATGGAATACAGTTATCCTATAGTATATACTTGCATGTATGGATTGCGCTATGTAGCTACATCATACAGACGATCACTAACTAAATAATAAACGGGAAAGTTTGTTTTGTAACAATGTCGCCATTTACCAATCAATAATTACCAAACTTGACACGGAGGACCACTGATACATTTCCAGAATATTGCATGAACAGAGGGAACCTTAAAGACGTTTGTCTCCCTCCTGAAGGTGCAGAATTGAGCACCTGGAGGCTGGAAATTGAATTAGCTTGCAGGTACAACTCGGCAGGAAAAATAAGATAGGCAGGGTAGTGTTTGTCTCCGTGACTGAAGGCGTGTTACCCGAAGGTGCGAGAGTAAACAAAGTGCGTCTATCACCTAAAGGGAGAGAATATTGTATACTTTTTGTCCACCACTGAGCAGCATAATGAACAGGGGTGATATGGTACTGTTTTACATAATCTTATCAGTAAACTTCATATCTATGTTAACTGGGTCACTGATAAGGTCATTTTACCATTGCCATTATCAGTACTGCCACACCTACAATTCCATTACTATATAGTGTAGGTTAGCCTATTTTGCCTATGCTGTATATAATTTTATAACCTTTGGCATTTTCCACCACTAAAGCCATATTGTTTTCTTTCCGACGACGCAGTAACTTTACTAAAACTTTTATCACAGCCAGCAATACCATCCCATCCACCAACAGAATACCAGGATATCACAAATCAATATCTGACCCAAAGATCTTTTACCATCCCTGACACTACCGTATTGAAATATATACAGTTTATGATAGTCATTACATTCAACATTATCAGTATTACCATCATATACAGTACACCGTTTGCAGAAGATAAGTGATTGGCTGATGATCGATTCCTTCCACGCTAGAAGGCAAATACATTGATATGCAATAATGAGTATCCTACCAGAGCATCGTATCTGTTTCATCTATATAGAGGCAATTTGTATTTATTGACACGTGTCGGCATGTTCTATAAACATTATTATCATGAAAATGCTAAATTCTTTCTGATAATGTATTTGTTACCAGATAGCCTATTGTCAAGCGTTTGCAGATAGATTCGTCACACGCGAGTGAGTGAGTTGCCTTGTATGAAAAAGTTGATAATTCAGTTGTTCTTATTAACATGGAAATGGAAGGTAGTGAACATTTTGTTACATACGTAGTAGTTAGTTAAATTAGTGAAGGTCACTGAACTCTACAGTTTATATACGAGGGTATCGGGTCTACAATTCCCTTACGTCATAGACACTAAAGATATAGGGCCTGTGTTTATTTTATCTATCCTCTCATATCACGACAATAACAACGAGTACAAGAATTTTATTTATGTGACTTACCATAACACCTTCACCAGCAACCTTGACTCAATGCTGCTATTGTTTGTTTACATTATTGTGTTTTTGTTCCTCACACTTCCACTGCATTCACAACCATCTTTCATCTTAAGTCATTCCAATTACAACACTCGTCACAACCTCTAGTGCAATTAACCAGTCATCTCTGCTACCACAACCATCATCACCATAACCACAACCAACCTTACTAGCAGCACCATTACAACCATAACCACCATCACAACCACAACAGTCATCACCATCCCTAATACAATCACCAACATCAATATCACTACAACCCTCATCACCATCACAGCCACAACTGTCATCACCACAACCATCATCATCACCAATATAACCACAACCATTATCACCATCACAACCACAACACAACCATCATCATCACCAATACAACCATAAATATCATCACGAATACAATCACAACCACTACCACCATCACCAATACAACCACCACCACCATCACCAATACAACCACAACCACCACCATCACCATCACCAATACAACCACAACCACCACCACCACCACCAATACAACCACAACGATCATCACCATCACAACCACCACTATCATCACCAATACAACCACAAACATCATCACCAAAACAACCACTACCACCATCACCAATACAACCACCACAACCACTTTGGGCACCCATAACTACAACCTTTCTCTTTTCTTCAGGATGGTGGTGGCACAGCGGGGTGTAATCCCGCCACCCAAGCATTATGCCGACGCTGCCTGGTTCAAATATATCCTTTCATGTTGCGCTGCCACCACTGCTGAGATGGGTACGTCACACAACACTCCGTTATCATCATCATATCTGGTGGTTATAATAATCATCATGTTTCATACTGAATACTGTAGTTGGGGTGATGAAGGTGAATTTAGTGCTGGAAGTCAAGGACAAGGTGCAGCTGTGTGTGATAAGCTGAGAGAGTCAGAAAAATTACATTTTGTAGAAAATGATAAGGTAGTTCATATTCACCATTAATATTAATAATTGAATAAACAGATTAATGACAGTATTAAATCATACTATCAATGTTTTGTTATTTCCTTTCAATCTTTCTTGTTTTGTCATATATCCACCTCACCCCATTTCCTATTCCTCCCAGTCCTACCATCTAACCCACCAACAGTATTACTTGCCTCACCCTACTGCCAAACCCACCAAATAAACCACCTGTCACACCCCTCCACCATCCACACATCATTGCCTTCACTACATACACCACCTCACCACCCTCTGTATCTCCCTCTCCTATCTGCCCCACTATGCATTTCACTTCACCAGTCACCACCTCTCCCTCCTTCCACCACCACCACCACCCACCATGTATAGTTTGGTCATATGAAATAGACATACCTGAAATAGAGCTACTCAGAGAGCATAAGACTCGCCTCTGCAAACTAAGTCTTTTCCTTGCCTTATGTACTCGATGAGAGGCCCAGTCTTTGTTGGGCTTGTTAAATGTGTCCCCAATTGCATCTCACTTCACCATTTGCCCTGCCTCATGACCTGCCTTGCCCTGCCCTACAGTGACCTACCCACTGGACCTGACCAAGACGAGACTGCAGATCCAGGGGGAACGTGGCCTCAATGGTACCGGTTCCAAGGTGGGTCACACTGTCATAATTTTTTTTTAAAGGCTTATAATTTTTGATGTCATACCGTATCAGTCTGACTTGCTGAGTTATATTCTCATGATCTTTTTCAAGCTTACTGTATCAATCTGTTCTACTGTCGTTTTCTTGATATTATGGCTAACTTGTAGGAGAGCTACATCCCTCTTTTCTTTGTACTTAATCATCCCTGACAATATTCTCTGCCTTACTGTATTTGTGACTGTTTCTCTTCCAGCATCAACCATATCGAGGACTGGCAAGGACTGCGTTGGGCATCGTGAGTGAGGAGGGACTCCTAAAGCTCTGGCAGGGAGTCACACCTGCTGTGTACAGGTCTGTTCCTGACCTTCACACTTCTCGAGGGTGCACCAATCAGAGGCCTCTTGATTTCCACCAGCTACAGTCTTTATCTAGCTGTATTTTACTTGACTATCTTATTTACTTTTTTCCATCAATCAGTTGATATTATTTTTGCATTCATTATACTGTCTTTTTTAAAGTTGATGGTACTGTGTCCATCCCCTTTGTATTTTGTTAAAAAAAGGCTAAGATATCCATAAATGTACCTTATTGTATAGGTAACTGTTAATGATGGGCAATTCTGATCCTCTTTGACATAAGTTGAGCTTAGAGACAATGTCAGTTACCCATATCCTAGACTGTCATCTCAGAAAATATATTTAAAGTAAATAGTACTGTAACTATCATGTACAGTAAGTCTTCATGAAAATGTTGATTTTTCTACAGATTTTCTTCTGTCATTTTGCATGTTGTTAGTAATAATGAATCAATTATTTAATTGATGGCCTTCCAGACAAGAGCCTGCAAGTCACTAATACCTACTTCCCTCCCCAGACACTTGATTTACTCTGGGACGCGGATGGTGTTATATGAGAAGGTGCGGGAGGACCTCTTTACCATCCGACCTGATGGTACCAGACCTGTTTGGTATGTCAGCTTTCATGTAGCTCAGTATTTGAGACTTAGTTTCCTTTTATAATATTTAGTTACAGCAGTTTCTTTAATTGGTATACTTAGTACAGTATCTATCTATCTATAGCTCCCTTCGGGAACTCCCGTTAAGGGGGTGGCTACGGTAGAAGAGTCTCTAGTTTTCCCTGTTCCTGCACTCCCTCCTCACTTGCTCCATCTCCTCTCTTTCCTTCACACTTCTCTCTCTCACATACTTTTTCCATCCCACCTAGTAAGTCCACATGCTCCTTAGTACGGTACAGTAAATCTTAAAAAAATCCAGACTATATGAGGGAGAGGTCATCTGGTTCTATAAATTATGGATGTTCACAAATATTATTATTTGTAGTATTTTTATTTTTATTTATTTATTTTTTGTGGTTGGCTAAGTGGGTCAGTGTGATAGGATAATATTTAAGCTGTCTAAATAATTACAAAGGAAACTCGGACTCGCCCCAAATATCCCTGAATATAATCATGAGCAATATTTGATGAATTGGTCGTGATGGCAGAATATGTATCTTGATTATGTACTACAGTACACGAAAGTTAATGTTTGACACCATAGGCAAGCCATTGTGGGTGGTATCCTGGTGGGTGGTGTGGCCCAGCTGCTAGCATCACCGGCTGACCTAATCAAAGTTCAAATGCAAATGGAGGGAAGACGCATACTTGAAGGAAAGCCACCTAGGTAAGTGAATGTGGAATGTGTTGTAAATCTTCGAAAACAACAGCGTGTATACGAATTCTTGTGGCCAATAGTACATCTGTACTGTGATAATTTTTCATCCAATATTTACAGCCTTTCTAAATGACACTGACCTCTGTTGATGGAATGATTAATAAAGAAAGGAAAGCGATATTGGTTTCCAACAGAACAGTTAAGTTACATGAATGACTCACTGGCAATCCTGCTACTTGAACTATATAATTAACAAGGCTATATTTTCTTGCCAAATATGATATATTTTGGCAAGTGGTTATACCAACATTTCCAGTATATGGGTAAACCGGTAAAGGAATAAACGTTTAATTTACAAGTTGAAAGACATGATAGAGTTTAATTATACAGTATTTGCTCATGTTACCATAGTCTGTACTTTGCTTCCCTCTAACTGAGTAACCTTTCATATTCTCAGGATACACAGTGCAGGAGAAGCATTTGTCAAGATCTACCATGCTGGTGGTGTACGAGGACTATGGAAGGGGTGTACACCTAATGTGTACCGCTCAGCGTTCGTCAATTTAGGTGACCTCACCACCTATGACTCAGTCAAGCGCTACTTCATGACCTCCTGGGGATTGGCTGATAATTACTGGACCCATGCTCTGTCCAGGTGAGTCCTTTATTAGTCCTTGAGGTTTAGGTTAGGTACTGTACTTGGCCCACCAGTCATAACCAATGGTCTTATTTTTTTGCCCAATCTCAAGCTTTGTTTATATTTCTGCCCCAAATAAGTCCTTGAGATGTTGCCTCACAATTTAGATGTGGTTATTGCTATATCCATCAATTAAGTATTCTTGTTCACAATTGAAGCTGACTTTTTGGTGGGTCTTTATGCTGTCTTTCCACTATGAGCACAGAAATCACAGATACAGTAGTTATAAAATAATGTTTTTCAGTTTGGTTATGTGATAATGTCTCAAATTGCAGGATGTTTTTTTTTTATTATTATTATTAATGCAGTGGGTCATAATGGGCTAACAACCAGATAGTTATTCAAAATTCCTATAATTATGCACCAATATAAGATATGAATTACCACAGAATTGAATTACTCAATATCCTGAGTCATGTTCATTTGCTTCAGTGCACTTTAGTTACTGTTTAAAAAAGGGCTAGAGTGAAGCAGTAAGTAATTAAGGAATCTTAAAGATCCAAGCTATCACATGAGTGAATATCTTTATCATATGTAGTCTCCAGATATAATTGAGTTAAGTTATTTAATTCAGTATCGGTATTAGGGGTTGAAAGCATAATTGTGAGTAGGATACTATAACAAGAAATCTAATTCACAATTTCACTTGTGTACAACTATGGTTATTCTTATACTGTACTTACTATATTACAATATGCCTCTGAATTCAATGAGACATATGTTGCCCTTGTGATAGCTAGACGTAATAACTTCAATTAGTTCAACATAACAATAATCTGGCTAGCACAGTGGTAGAATGCATGCCTACAGTTTCTGTGGTCCAGTGTTTGAGTCCTGCTTGGGACACTAAAAATCTCTCAATATTGCCAAAGGTTACCACCCCTAAGAGCAGGGGGTAGAAGGTTTGAGTCGGCATGCTGAGGCCTTCTTGCTTAGGCAGCTGACTGGTCCTGTTTTGGTACAATAGCCACGGAGCGAGGGGCACGAGGAACCCCTCCTCTGTAAGATATCCGTAGCAAAGGGTTACCTCTACTGTGGAGATGAAGGCCTGGTATATATATATATATATATATATATATATATATATATATATATATATATATATATATATATATATATATATAAATAATATTAAAATCAATAACAGTATTGTATCATGTTGCATTATTTATTTTGTATTCTTTATGTTTGTTCACTGTTGTATGTACTGTATTCAGTGGCTAGTGAAATAATAATTAACTTCCTATTTGAGCCACAAGAAGCTTGTGTGGCCAAGTACTGTTAGCTAAGAAGAAAACCTCAGAAGGTTGTTTGGAACTACAGTACATGCTTTATTTCTAGGAAATATATACCAGGTGGAGAAAAGCCAGTGCTACCAACATATCACTATTTTTTTTATACTGTAGTTAAAAGCCAAATTTTTTAGGAATGAATTTATTGCCAACAGTCTAATCTCAGATGGTGTTATGCTTAACATTTACTTGAACAGGTTTATTGAGGAAGTATTTTCTTAAGTTGTGTTAGTTCTTTTGTCTTTAGTTCAGTTAGTGATAAGTTTCACTTAGTTTTTGTAGTCTTTAGTTTTTCTTAATCTTTCCAGTTGAGGCATTTGGTTTCTTGTCTTTAGATTTTGTATTTTTTCAATACTGTAGTTACAATGAGTGAGTGGGTTATTATTATGATGAATTTGAGTGAGTGATTTGTGTGATCAGAATTTGTGAAGATGTTTGAATGATTAATTATGTAAGAGTACTTTATCAGAAGTGGAAAATTTTGTAAGAGTACTGTATCAGAAGTGGAAAATATCCATGAGTACTCTATTATACTTCTAACATTAATACTAATATGAGGGTAGAAGCACCAGTGAGGCAGAATGAGTAAACTCTAGAGTCTCTGTGACACCAGAATCCTACTGTATGTCAGGATTCAACTTGTGATCTGACTGCTGTGAAGAATGTTTGCATTTGTGTGAACCTTTTGCTATTCTAACCAGGATGAATGGTGTTACTGGTGGCTTGTGCACCTAAGCATGAAGCTGGCTTTTTCAAACATCAGGGTTCACACAGCAACAGGACCTGGGCCTAATAATTATGAAAACTGACATGATTTACGCATCACTCAAATTGTTCTTGATGATGGTTTCTTGTTTTAGAACCATATGTTTGTTATCCACTTGGTTATTTAGAGAGTATGTATTACTATTGTATCATTATCATCAACTGCAGTAATTGGAAGACTAGAGAAAGTACAAAAACAATATTGACTAAAACAATATTTCATTTAACTTCTTTCTAATTTGCTTTTTGGATAAAGCAGTATACAGTATAATTATACAGTATATCCTGGTATATATGAGGTCATATTTCTGTTTGGTATTTAATCTCTATTCCTCACCTTCCAAATCTTAGCATTAATAAAATCCACACTGGTGTTAACCACCAGCCTTATCACTCATTCGATCCCACATTTCTGTACATTCACAATTATCCTCGCTGGGCAGTGCGTGCTCTGGTCTTATAGGAGCAACTCTGGGCACTCCCCTGGATGTGGTGAAAACACGTGTCATGAACCAACCCACTGACTCCCGGGCCAGGTAACTACACCACTCAAGCATGTCCCAGACCCTAACATGCATGTCATATACTTACATCCTGTACATCCTATACTTCATACTTATATCCTGCATCTGTACCTTGTACTTGAAGCACACCATTTGAGAAATCTACAGTAAAAGGAAAAGTAATGGATGTTGTCTTGTATACAGAACAGATTTGGACATCTGAGTCAGTAGAAAAGTATTGCTGTCTGTTAATGCACATTTGCCAGGTATAATATTGGGGAAGAAATCTTTTTCTCAATTATGTTTTAGCCTCCAATAATGTAGTTATTTTTTTATTGAGCGGTTTGTGGTCGTGTGGCCCAACTTGAATTTGCCAAGAGAAAAATCACAGTACCAAAGGGTGTTTTTCATGTACTGTACAGTACCATACATTTTTGGTAACTCTTATTCTCTGCCTTGTATGATTGTAAATAAGTGTCTCATCTGGCATTGTATGATTGTTGTGGTAGTAGTGGTACACTGCCTACAATGTTGTTACGGTAAGTGCTGTGGTAGGTCGTTCATTCAGGTAGGATGTTAAAGTAGTGTAATACACTGGAATATAAAGTGTTATGGTAGGTTGGACAGAAAAATGTGTAAGTGAGGTGGTTATGTCGGTAGAAGATAAGTTATGTTTTAGAATAACCCACAGTTTGCAGATGGAAATCAATTTGAATATTTCAAATGTTCAGAACTTGAAAATTAACTTTCATCTACAAACTAGGCTTTTTCTAGCATACCACATTCCATTTTAGTGAATGAGTTTTGTAGTTGATGGCAAGGGAACAGGTAGACAATAAAGTTGGTGGTTGTGATTGACTGACACCATAAAATTACTGTATGAGGTAAGTGACGAGGGTTATTGATATATAAATGGTGGTGTTGTACAGTGTTCGTAATTGTGAATTTTGTTGTGGTTGTTTGATTGTTGATGCAAGTGGTTGGCCAATTATTTATCTTGGAGTAGGTTGGTTAATATTGTGATAGGATACTTTTGGCATTGTAATTCTTGGTTGGTAGATACAATAACATGTTGTACTTGAAGGTCAGCCAATAAATTTTCAGTTTTGTATCTTGCATGATAGGTTGCTAGTTAGGGAGGGAATTTAACTGCTGTTGGCATTGTGGTACAATGAGGTAGTTTGAATAGTAGGTGGTGTCTTGGATATTCTGGTGTTAATATAGTACAGTATTGTAATGTGTTGGGATGGACAAAAAGTAACGATGTTACAAGGTACTTTACAAGTATGTAAGGTGATGGTGGCATGTTGCAGCTTTTATTCAGGCCTGGTGTCAGCCACCTTGGGTTCACCAGCTGATGTTGTCAAGGCACGAATCATGAACCAACCCACAGGACCCAATGGCAGGTATGGTTTTACTCTTCGTCATTCCACATCCTGTCTTTCACTGATATGGTATATTGTACAGTAGTAGCTAATCTTTATGTAGCTCTCTCTGACCTTTAATTTTCTCTGGGAACTTCCCCAAGGGGGAGGTCTCAGCAGTAAAGTCTACAATTCTCCATGTTCCAACTTTCCTTCCCTAAATTTCCATATGGAATGTACCCAGTGGGTTGATGCCACTTCATATAAAGATCAAGATGAAAATTATGTTTAATGACCTTACCATTTGATTTCAAATGACAAACCCCTCACCTGTAATAAAGAAAATAATCTCATATTTCCTTCTCTCCATGTTAGCAAACCATCTCCCTGTCCAGTATAATGATCCATTCACTCTACAACTCTACACTGAGTACAACTTCTTTTATACCCATACAACATATCTGTGATGCAGCTGTTTCTGGAAGTATTTATTAGATTGTATAGAACAATTTAATGTGTCTCAATCATCAGTGCTTACTATACTGTGGCTTTTAATGGTAGAATAGTTTAAAGGTAGACTTATAGGGAACTGTACATTGAATGTAGAATAAACTTGTGAATTATGTAAAGAACTCTAATATACATGAAACAATCATCCCCAGGGGTTTGTTGTATCATAACTCCCTGGACTGCCTGTTGAAGACGGTGCGTAACGAGGGCTTCCTAGCACTGTACAAAGGCTTCTTCCCATGCTGGCTCAGGATGGGTCCATGGTCCCTTACATTCTGGCTGACATATGAGCAGATCAGAAACCTCTGTGGCACTGCAGCATTTTAGAGGTAACAAGCCATAATAGTATTTTTATTCCACACTGACAATTCATTTCCTCCAAGCCCCTGTATTATCCCAACATATTATTTGACTGGTCAGTTTGTCTCCACAATGCCGACATGTTTTTGCTTCTTGTAAGCCCAAAGTTCCTATCCATTTCTGCCTCAAGCTTAATTCCTGTGGATTGAAATATTCATTTACTGTACCTCCCAAAAGTATCATTAAAATAATGTGCTGTACAATCTGCCACACTGGACGATAGTATTTGACATGTGTTGGGAAAAAGTTCTGTTCATTTCATCATCCTTTGTACCACACATTAATGATAGTTATGGGAGCTACAGTACACTCGTGATACATAATTTCTGATCAGAGTGTGAGGAGCAGATAGCTTCGAATCGCCTAGTATTGCTCATTTCCCCACCCAGTACACTTATAGAAACTGAGTTCGAATGCAGGGTACCATATGTGTGGTGCTTGCCGTTCGTCTCTGGTCAGGGATTACGTATCATGAGTGTACCATAAATGCAATAAATGAATTTTGGTTATATTTCATGCGTTCTGTTTTGGTTCAATAATTTATCTGCCTTAGTTTTATCAAAAAATACAATTTAGAGATTGTAATCAGTAGATTACTGCCTTTGCAAATTCTGTTGTCATAGGCATCAGTGTGTTTTAGACAGCCTAATCCAGTTTGGGTCAACTCAAAGAAGCTTGCAAAATCATGTTATGAATTGGTTGCATTCATAGTTTAATATCATATTAACTTCTTTGCTGTATTTGGTTTCCCTGTGATGAGTAGATATGAAATTACTTTTTTTTTCACTGTAGAGACTTTCAAGGAAACTTTTTATAGAATGAAGTTGCACTGTAACTGGATAAAATAAGCTGACTTTATCTGGTACAATATGCTGGTTGTATTCTGCAGAAAAAAAGTTAAATATTAGATTCTGCAGTTACTGTATATGGTTAGTTTTTCAATAATAATAATGAAAGGTATTTTCCAGGAATGGATGTGAAAACTGAAGAATACAAGATGCACAAGAAGGCAAGGAATTTGAAGTTAGTTTAAAAAAACAAACAGAGGAAATAACCAACTGCAGGATCCATGGAAGGAAGCAAAACTGTAAGGGATGGAAGAGGAGCCAAAAGAAGTGAATACAGTAGTGATATACAAGTGATGCGATGTAGACAAATGACGTTAGAAATTTTGAGAAATGAATCTGGTGAAGCTTGAAGCAGTTTCATATGACAAATTTTAGAACTAGTGAGCAGTGCCTCAGTGAGTGACATATATGTGAAGATAAAAAAAAAAGTTAGTTCTGTACATTGGCATATTGTTAACTTGGATTTAGTCAAATGTGTTTGTGATTAGGAGTGCTTGTGATGGTTGTTAGCAAATTGTTTTTGCCTGATTGTTATAACGATACCTAATTATATCTTTCATGATAGCATGAAACCCATATTGTCATGTCTTTTGTTATTACTTTGTCGTACCATACAGGTCTTAAATTTATGAATGCTCTTTTCAGATAAAGTTGCAATGAATGCAAGGTGTACAGGGTTTGAATGGATATGATTGGATTCTATTGTATGTATGATGTGAGAAGGTTCCAGTGGGTTTATGTATAGCAGAATATACCCTGGTGCCCATATTGTGTACATTAATGTATATTGTAAAGATTTATATATGTTTGGTAGAAGTTAAATGTACAGCCTGCCTCTTTTCCTCCCTCCTTTATCACTCTCTTTCTCTGTCTTTTACCCGCCCCTCCCTTCCCTTCATTACAACAGGGAGGGAGGGGAAAGAGAGTGTAGTCAGCAGTGTTGCCAGATTGTCTAGCACACCAGATAAAGGACCAGTGTTACCATATAATAACCTATTGCCAAACAGTTCCCTCACCGTCATGTGCAGGACAACAGTACCCAAGTGAACACAAAATGGCCCCACCTTCCCCATACTTGGTGAACTTGTTATTTTTGTTAAAGAGTGTCTTTGTCTGAACCAGTTAACCATGAAATCTCAGTATGGTGGCAGGGGGGGGGAACCAATTGTTGAAAGAACTTTGTTGTCTCTAGGGCCTCCAACTGACGGTAGGGTTCCTCAAGAGTGGGTGAACCAACTATTTATTGTAAGAAAGATTTGTATGTGACTCCCTGTATTTTAGCTACATCACCACAACATAGATAATGAATATTTTTGTGTAAAGCTGGTTTCATGTTTTTCTCTCCTAAATTAATCCTGCCACAAAACATTCATTTCATTAGTGTTTTTATCCGGGTTGTGAGTTGACTTTTTTCTTTATTTGCATCACTCCTAGAACTGATATACTATACAGTACGGTAAGGCAAGGAATTCAATCATATTATGGCTGGGTGAAGGTGAACTATGCATCAATATCAATTAATAGCCATTAAAATAGGAATATGGGAAGATGACCACCACATCGTTCAAGAATCCTAAATGGTATTCTGCGGTATCAGGTCTGAATGTGTGTGTTTTCTTACCTATTTTTATCTGTACAGGATTGAGTCAAGCTCGTAATGTCCTGTTTTTTTTAAACCTAATTATCATATTTTTCTTTACAGTTATGTATTTTTTGGCACACCACTACTTCTGGTAATTTGTTCCATTGATCTTTTACTTTATTTGGAATGCTTTACAAATGTGTCACAGAAAAAGAAAAGATAGATATAGAAAACTTATATCAACAAGGAATACCTACAATATCTATCTTTTCTTTTTCTGTGACACATTTGTAAAGCATACGGTAATCAAATCTCCTTTCTTTTTTGTCTTTCTTCCAGTTTAGGTAACTTTAGTTTCATTAGTATTTCATCATAGCTTAGTTCACTTAGATTGGGTAACCATCTTGTTTTTGCTCTTTGTGCTTTTTTCCAATTTGGTGATGTTTCTTTAAATGTGATTTCTTCGTCTATGTAAGTGAAGGCCACTCTCAGATTTGCCAGCAATGTAGGCTATACATGTTTCTCACTTTTTCATCAATACGATCATCTTGTGTCAATTTTTTTTGTTCTCTATTTCATTTAATATTTTATTTCCAACACTAGCTTACTGCCAATTTGGTCTTCTCTCACTTCTTCCAAACTTAATAACATGACATTTATCTGCATTAAACTCCATTTGCAGTGGGTGAGAGGAGGCAGAGTTAGTTTTAAATTAATTATATGAAAATTATCATAGTTCAGTGTACCTCAAGTCGAGGGGCGTCACTATTGTCGGGAACTTTACAGTACTATTATACCCTTTCCCATTTTTCCATTCCCATTCCATCCTGAGCTCCACCGGTACCCATCACCAAATAGGCCTACACAAGCCCTAACTGTTACCGGGGACAGTAGAGTAAGGGATTGATTTAAGCACCACCTGACACTATCAGCTTAGTAACCTCCTTCCATCTTACTACTACTACAGGGTGAGGATGAGGGAAGGTGTCAGATAGGGTGAAGAGAGAAAGATGGGTGAGGGTGGGGACAATGATAAGGGAGGAGTGAGGATGAGGATGGTGGGGATGGGTGATGGGACAATCTGAGGGTGGATGGAACAGGACCACGTCAGCAGCTGTGATGACTGGCAGGCTATTTTCCAGCAGGATAACCTGGCGTACCCTGCCTGCCTGCCTTTCCCCCTACTTCACTCTCTCCCTTCCTCCCTCCCTGCCTACCTGCCTTCCTTACTCTCTCCCTGCCTTCCTTCCTTACTCACTCCCTGCCTGCCTTCCTTCCTTCCTTCCTTACTCCCTCCCTCCCTGCCTTACTTCTTAGGTAACATGATTGGAAAAACACCAGACGATTTTATATCATACAAAATATCTAGAGTACAAGAGATAGTTATGAAAAAAGATATACAGTATATAAATAAACGATATCCGATCACATAGTAAGTAAGAGTGACGTAAGGATATTAATTTGAACGCGTTGGTGGCGGCTGATTCGTCACCCCTGTTCCATAAAGGCCCCAATTAATAAACTAGAGAGATGCAGGGGTGTTAAGGCAGAGGGATCAGCGAGGGACCTGGAGGATTTACTGAAGGGGAGAGTTGAGAGTTGACTTGATGGGTTTAACTGTGTTGATGTCCCCTGCAGGAGTGTATTGTCTCGCTGCACACACACACACACACATACACACACTTGTTGCACACACATACAGAGAGAGAGGAACAATCAAGGAGAGGGGAGGCGAGAGATTGATGGGGTGTATGTGTGTGTCCATTGGGGGGAGGGGGAGGAAGGATGGATAGGGACAAAGTAATAGAAGGTAATGCAATAGGGAAGAAATAGAGAGGACGAAGGAAAGGAATAGCTAAGAGAACTGATGAAACAAAATAGGAGGAAAGCCGCATAAGAAGACAAACTGGAGAGAGAGAGAGAGAGAGAATATATGTGAGATAATGAATCAAGATATAATCCGCACACCGCCATTACTGTTGCTCACACACTTTGTTCAGCTTAGTCGTGTAAGTTTGGAAAGGCTCGGGTTCGGAGCTTCAGAAACGTTGCAAATGTAGGAGTCGAATGTAAATTGTTCAAGAAAGTTTGGAAAGGTTCACCAGTCGTTCGGGGTTCGAAGCCACTGAAACTGCAAATGGACATAAGAGAGAACTGCAAGAAGAAGAAGTGTTGCCAGAAGGTTATATATAAAATAACAGGGAGTTCCACCGTGAGGGAGCCTATAGTGTGAGGACTATATAATGTACTCAGTGCTGGCTATCTATTAATATCGGTATAAATAATTCTGTTCTATTTATCTACGTCATACACTGAGAGTCGATACTTCTGTACTGATCCGAGGCACAATATGAATCACTAATACCAACTCAAATGATTCGGAAAGAGTGGAATGCAAAGTTTGTAGAAATTCATGTTGTGTCTCAGATAAAAACAGAATTATTGACTCCCTACTCCACTCCAAGACAGTCCAAGTGTAGTTCAGTTATGTGGTTGGCTAAAGAAATGGACTCTTGTGCATCATAATACGTATTCTTGTGACGTATGGGACACAGAAAAAACAGCATCTTCAGTAACAATTGTGTGTGATTAATGTTGTCTGTCACTTATTCTCGTTTAGTCTGTTGGTGGTCGTTAATCTGTCACATTGAAGATATTTATACTGTAGTTGTCAGTCACACAGGATTACAGTGTTGTTTATTGTTCATCATTATATATTACGTGCTTAACTGGATGGTGTAAATTGGAGTGTTGCATCATTAATCTTACTTAATTACGTGTCTTTCTGGATACAGTGTTAAATTGGAACAACACCAAGTTTCTCTCGTCATTCCTGGAACAATCTTGGAAGTAACCCTGCATTCGTTCAATCGGGCATATTCCTCTAACACTCGTCTCTACAACACAGGAATGTTAACCACGTGTACTGTAGCCTACACCAAGGCATCAAGATCAAGTGATACGAGAACCAAAAGGAACATCATGAGTTGGTTTGGCTAGAATCAACCGGTACTCATTTGTACAGGTAAGCAACTTTCAGTGTTATAACTAATTTTCTGGCCCTATATACCGTACCATGGCAAGGTATTGTTGATAGAAACTTTTTGGCCAAAATATTAGATAATTAAGCTACTGTATTAAATTAGTAATAGTTAAACTGAGCCACATAAATTAAAAACACAATCCTTACCCAACTCTTTTCGGGATAATCCATCATTTCCTCCTTTTATCTGTTGAAATAAAAGGGGGCAACATTGCATAATATAATATATTTTGGTTTCGCCCTTGTAGAATAGTATGGCCATGCAGGTTAGTTTCTGTAAATAGCCATCTCTATCCCATACAGTTAAACCCCCTCAATCATCAAACAGCAACAGCAGCAGCAGCAACACAATCATTTTAATCCCCTTCGTTTCCAACTAACTTTTCACTCCCACCGTCACTACTGATAAATTCTCCCTCCCTCACACCACCACCACCACAACACCACCACCACCACCACTACTACCACCACCACCACTACTACCACCACTACTACCACACCACACCACCACTACCACACCACCACTACTACCACACCACCACCACAACAACACAACACCATCATCACCACAACACCACCATCACCACCACTACGGTACTGATAAATTCTCCCTCCCTCACCACATCACCGCCACAACTACTGATAAACTCACCCCCTCCCCTCCCTCACACTGGATGCTGCCCCTCCCTATTCCCCGTATTTTGTCCACCTCGACTTAAAAGGACTATACGGTTCTTTCCCCTCCTTCATCGTGCAATATTAATGGCTGGTTTTCTGGGCCCGTTTTTTCCCCCTTGTAAATAATGATGGTGGTGGTGGTAGTGATGGTGGTGGTAGTGGTGGTGGTGGTGAGGGTTGGTAGGGGGGAGAGAGAGAGAGGAGAAGGAGACAATTAAAAAAAAGTAGTAGGAGGAGGAAGAAGAGGGTAACTGGCTATGGAAAGGAGGAATTAAGAGTAATAGGAGGAGGAGAAGTAGAAGGAAATGGAATAGGAGGAGGAGGAGGAGGAAGAAGAGAGATGTAATAATAATAACAATAATAATAATAATAATAATAATAATAATAATAATAATAATTGGGAAGCCTGCAGTAAAAAAAAGAAAAGAAAAAAATCAATGACATTTTGGAGTAGAATGAAAAAGTTGATAATAAGGATGATAATGGTCTTGGTCGATCCTTTATGTTGTTGGTGGCTTTTGATTCCTCCTGACTATGCCACGAAACAAACAAGCTCCTTTTAATTGATGTAGGTGTGTGTGTGTTTCGTGGCCATATTTGAAGGACTCGTTAAACTCCAATTTTCTGGCTATATATCACGGTGGTCCCTTCATGTAATTTATGGTGACATTCAGTTTTTTTTGTTTCTATTGTGTTGGTGCTGTGGACAGGATTAAATGTGTGTGTGTGTGTGTGTGTGTGTGTGTGTGTGTGTGTGTGTGTGTGTGTGTGTGTGTTGTGGAGGGAGGAAAGATGAAAAAACGATGAGGTAAAAGAGAGAGATGGGAAGAGAAGGGAGAGAGAAGTTGACTATGAAAGGAAAGGATGGCGAAATATATGAGGGGAAAGAGGGAGGCCAAAAAAAAGATGGGAGAGAGAAGTAGAGTGAGGAAGAAACGGGGAGGAGGGGGGAAGGAAGAAGACGAAAAGAGGGAAAAGTAAAGAGGGAGTAGGAAATAATGGAGTGTTATAGGGAGGAAAGATGAACGAACGAGGGAAAAATAATAGAAAAACAGGATGATGTAGAGAGGGAGTATAGGAAAAGATATACGGTTGGTGTATTATTTTATTATTATTATTACGTAGTGTGTGGAGGGAGGAAAGGAAAGATGAGGGACACGACAACAGATCCCCTATCAATAACCAATCTGTTTCCTGGCATTGTTTGGAGGAATCAGAAGCCTCCCATTTCGTCAACAAGAGAATCTCCATTTAATCTTGAAGTGGATCCCTGGCAGTCGGTAATGGGGGGTGGGGTGGGGGAGGGGGTTGGGGGGTTGAGAGCTCTGAGGAATTTCTGGTATTGAAACCCAATCATCCTGGTAAATAGATTCCTTTAGACTTAATAGTGGGTGTATTGTGATGAGAGAGAGAGAGAGAGAGAGAGAGAGAGAGAGAGAGAGAGAGGATAGTGGGTGCATTTTGTGTGTGTGTGTGTGTGAGAGAGAGGGGGGTGATAGTGGGTGCATTTCGTGTGTGTGAGAGAGAAGGAGAAAGAGAGAGAAAGGGGGGAGGATAGTGGGTGCATTTTGTGTGTGTGTGTGTGTGTGAGAGAGAGGGGGGGATAGTGGGTGCATTTCGTGTGTGTGAGAGAGAAGGAGAAAGAGAGAGAAAGGGGGGAGGATAGTGGGTGCATTTTGTGTGTGTGAGAGAGAGAGAGAGAGACAGACCGACAGACAGACAGAGAGACAGAGACATTTTAAGGTACACGACATATTATTTTTTGTTCTTCACTGTCACACACTCACAGGAACTCAAGGCTACATACATGGCCAGGGGGGGGGGAGTGGGAGGGGAGGAGAGGAGAGAGGAGATAGGAGGAGGGGTGGGTGGGAGGTGAAAGGGGGGGGGGGTTACATTAGACTGATTGCTAGCCAGCCTGTTGACACCCGGCTGGCGAGAGAAGTCTGGGGAGGAGGGGGAGGTGGAGGGGGGGGGATGGAGGGGAGGGGGGGGGGAGGTTCACTGTGTACAGAAAAACGCTTCGTCCGTGAAAAATCCGAACATGTGTGTGTGGAGAGAGAGAGAGAGAGAGAGAGAGAGAGAGAGAGAGAGAGAGAGAGATAGTGGATGTATTGTCACGAGAGAGAGAGAGAGAAAGATAGAGATAATGAGTGTGTGTACAGTTGCCCAAGAAAAGACTGCAACCAAATTTGCTGGTGTGTGGCAATATCTGGCAGCTGCTCCAAAGTAAACACTCGTATTTTATCAATGGATCACTCAGAACTTATAGTTGTAAGGATGGATGCAATTAGTTGAAGACAATAACATCTATCCATACAAAGGTTGTAGGTTCTGAGTGATCCATTGATAGAATACGAGTGTTTACTTTGGAGCAGCTGCCAGACATTGCCACACACCAGCAAATTTGGTTGCAGTCTATTCTTGGGCAACTGTACATGTGTGTGTGTATGTGTGTGTTACGTGCTAGAGTGTGTATGTATGTGAGTATGTGTGAATGTGAAATACTTGTCTAGATGAAGTGTGTATGTATGTATGTATGTATAAGTGTAAAGACTCGTATTTAACATAAAATTTGTACAATATAAACACACAAACATTATTATGACTCCCAGATGTACAGTTAACTCCTACGTACATATTTACATTTATATTTTCTGTTATTACCTCTCTCTCTCTTCTTTCTCTCTCTCTCTCTCTCTCTCTCTCTCTCATTCCATCCCTCTTCTTCACAGTCTTATCTCACTCATCCACCTCTCCTCCTCCTCCTCCTCCTCGTCCTCCTCCTCCTCCTCCTCCTCCTCCTCCTCTTCCTCCTCCTCCTCCTCCTCCTCCTCCTCCTCCTCCTCCTCCTCCTCCTCCTCCTCCTCCTCCTCCTCCTTCGCTTTTCTCAAATTTTCCTTCCCTCTTCCCACTTTCTTATCTTCCTCCTCTTCCTCCTCCCTCCAATCTCTCTCCCATTTCCCTTGCTTCCTTTTCTTTACTTAATTACTCCTTCCACATTTCTTCCTTTTTTCCTTCCTTCCTTTTTTCTATATTTCCTTATTCATTTTTCTTCCCTCCTTCCTTCCTTCCTTTTCCCTTCTCTTCAATTTTTCTTCCTCCTTCCTTCTTTCCTTCTTTCGTTCCTTCCTTCTCTTTATCCATTCTCCTTCATTTTTCTTCCCTCCTTCCTTCCCTCCTTTTTTTCTTTCCTTCCTTCCTTCCTTCTCCAATTCACTTATCATCCACATTTCTCCCCCTCATCTCCTCTTCTCCCCACTTTTATCTCCTCTTCTCTCCTCTTCTCCCCACTTTTATCTCCTCTTCTCCCCCTTCTTCTCCCTCCTCCCCCTTCCTCTCCTAATCCTGCCCCCCCCTCCTCCTCTCCGAATCACTGAAAGTTAAGCTGTTTGGGTTAAATGCTCTAATCTTGTTTCTCGCCAACTTAGCGTAAGGCGAGTTTGTTTACACTCTACGTGATATGTAAATTACGCCTCCCTAACTCATGCCTAAGAAAGTTGGGAGTGACGTTTAAAGGGGAGATAATTCTGTTGGTGGTGATGCATTGAAGGTCTTTGGTTCCTCCACACACACATACATACATACACACACACTCTCTCTCTCTCTCTCTCTCTCTCTCTCTCTCTCTCTCTCTCTCTCTCTCTCTCTCTCTCTCCTCTCTCTCTCTCTCTCTCTCTCTCTCTCTCTCTCTCTCTCTCTCTCTCTCTCTCTCTCTCTCTCTCTCTCTCTCTCTCTCTCTCTCTCTCTCTCTCTCTCTCTCTCTCTCTCTCTCTCTCTCTCTCTCTCTCTCGTGGAACAAGTATTATGATGTATGGACAGTGGTGTGGAGAGGAATAAAACATGTAGTAGGTGTGTGTTAAATAAAACCAGTCAGCCAGGTTAATGAAATTGACATGCACTCTGCACCTGAGGCCCTCATTGCTCTCTCTCTCTCTCTCTCTCTCTCTCTCTTTCTCTTTCTCTTATAAGAGAGAGAGAGAGAGAGAGAGAGAGGGCTCAGATGGTAGAGGTAATCATTATGAAGGTGTCTAGGGGGTTGTAGGTTGGTTGGGGGGAGGGGCTGGGGGTGTGGGGAGGCCTGGGGGGTGTAGGGGGGGTGAGGTCAACACGCTCCATTTGCTTCTACTCATCCATCTTCCCTCCACCACAACTTCTCACTCTGCAGTTCTTGTTGTCAGTATTATTATCTCTTTTCTTCCTTCCATCTCCACTTTCATCCTTGCGTCTTATAGGCTTATCAACTTTTTTTTTTTTTAGAACTGCTTTCCTTCCTTTTCTCTTCCACACTTTATTCACTCTTGTATCTTCCTTCCTTCTTTCTCCCTTCTTCCTTCCTTCCTTCCCTCTGCCTTTCATCATTTTTCACCCTTTTTTCACTTTATATTTTTCTTCCTTCCTTTCCTCTGCCTTTCATAATTTTCCACCCATTTTTCACACTCTTTTCTTCCTTCATTCCTTCTCTTCCTTTCCTTCGCTTTTCATCATTTTCCACATTTTATTCACTTTTTTTCTTTTTCTTCCTTCTCCCTTCTCTCCTTTCGCACGACTTTTCCCTTAATTCCTCCCATAATTTTATCAAGATTCCCCTTTCCTTCCTTCCAAACCTCTAATTTTGCTATTTTCCCATTCCCCTTTTCATTCTCCTCTCACCTCCTAATTTATTTACAGTTTTTGTGTCCCCTTTCTTCCCCCTTACTACCATTCCCTACCAATTTCTTTTCATGTTCTCCTGTCCCCATTTCCCCCACCCACCACCACAACCACCACATCCTATTCTCATTTCATTTTTTCATGTTCCTTTGCTCCCCTCCACCACTACCCCCACCCACCTTGCCACCTTCCCCCTCCACCCCCCTTGCTTCCCCTCCACCCCCACCCCACCACCCCATCCAATTCTCATTTCATTTTTTCCTGTTCCCTTTCTTCCCCTCCATCCCCACCCCCACCCTTGCCGAATCCCCACCGACCGGCCAGTCAACCCATGGAAGTAGTATATAGCTCCATCTGTCAACCCATCCTAATAAATGACTTGTTGGTATCTGTGTGTGTGTGTGTGTGTGTGTGTGTGTGTAGGCCTCCTTGTCAGCTCCTGTGTTCCATGGACTGTCTGGGTTCGTTCCCTTCTTGACCCTCTTTGTTTTATAGATCTAACTCTCTGTCTCCTCTCCATCCTTCATTTCCTTCCCTAGTCTCTCTCTCTCTCTCTCTCTCTCTCTCTTCACAATAAATACTCTTCCTTCCTCCCTATTCACACTATCCATTCTTCCCTTCCTTCATTTCCTTCCTAGAGACTTGACACTTCAGAACAAGACCAACAAATTAACCAGCCAAATGAAATGTGGAAGCCATGCAGAGACTAAAAGGAGACGTTTCGTGTTCAGGAATATAACCAAACTCACAATTTACAATCACATGTGGGAGACAAACAACTGTTGAAATATGCAGAGGTATGTTTATTATACTCCAGCACTACATTTCAAAACAAAAACACGATTATATCAAAAGCCAGTTATACTAAATCACTGTAGCCAAAGCTGAAGCTCTATAAATATGTACAGTTGGTTGCATTTTCCGTGCCAAGGCTCTCACTCTCAAATGTTAATCTCAAACTGCAAAAATTATGATATGCGTTCCCAACACTTACTCTCCTGTGAACACCTATTTTGCAGTTCAATATTCAGAGTGGTGTGCATTATTAACTAGAGAATAATGACGTCATACCTTGAGAGATGCACTCAGCACTAAAACCAACTATACATTAACTCAGAAAAGTATCTGACTTGGAGGATTTGATGAATTAAAGAAAGAATAGCACGTTATGTGTGTTTTCTTTTTTTTTATATAGATTTGCAGGTATATTGTATACTGTGTTGGATTAATTTAATTGGAATGATACAGTTCTGAGTTACTTTGATTTTTCAACATTTTCATTTCTGTATATATATTTGGGTTTCATTAAATATTGCTTCTGTACGTTAATTAAACATTTCATTATGGTTAAAGATAGATAAATAGCTTTAACAGTCAGAGGAAATCCTCCTGACCTAAGAGGTTAAAATGAAACCAATTCTATTGTTGAAGTTGTTGATTCTGTTGAAGTTGTTGATTCTGTTGAAGTTGTTGATTCTGTTGTTGAAGTTGTTGATTCTGTTGTTGAAGTTGTTGATTCTGTTGTTGAAGTTGTTGATTCTGTTGTTGAAGTTGTTGATTCTGTTGTTGAAGTTGTTGATTCTGTTGAAGTTGTTGATTCTGCTGTTGAAGTTGTTGATTCTGTTGAAGTTGTTGATTCTGTTGTTGAACTTGTTGGTTGTGATGTTAAACCTGTTGAAGTTGTTGATTCTGCTGTTGAAGTTGTTGAACTTGTTGATTGTGATGTTGAAGTTGTTGATTCTGCTGTTGAAGTTGTTGAACTTGTTAATTGTGATGTTGAAGTTGTTGATTGTGTTGTTGAACTTGTTGATTGTGATGTTGAACTTGTAGATTGTGGTGTTGAACCTGTTGAAGTTGTTGAACTTGTTGGTTGTGATGTTGAACTTGTGGGTTGTGATGTTGAACCTGCTGAAGTTGTAGATTCTGTTGCTGAAGTTGTTGAACTTGTAGATTGTGATGTTGAACCTGTTGAAGTTGACTCTGTTGTTGAACTTTTTAACTGTATTGTTGAACTTGACTGTGTTGTTGAACTTTTTGTTTTATTGTAAATTGGAGTGGTTGTAGTCTCAACCTTAGATATATTACAAATTGGAGAGGGTGTAACTTCACACCTAGGTACTACATTGCAAATTGGAATGGGTGTGGGTTCAGCTTTAGATAAATTACAAATTGGAATGGGTGTAGATTCAGCTTTAGGTAAATTACAAATTGGAATGGGTGTGGATTCAGCTATAGATAAATTACAAATTGGAGTGGGTTTGGGTTCAGCCTTAGATACATTGCAAATTGGAGGGGATGCAGTTGGGTTTTGTTCACCACAGGTCACAGTATTCTGGGTCTGATTGACGGCTGAAGTATTTTCGTTTAGGCTTCGTCTGTACAGCTTCCTCGATTTCAGCCTAGGCACCCGTGATTCTTTATTGGATGAATTTAAGTATTTCTTGAATGGATATATCATGCGTTTTGGTGGATCATGCTGCAACTTTCGAGGCAAAACGATTGAATCTAGACCCTGTTGACTTCTTGGTGGTACATGGAGTTGACGCAGAAGTACCGAGTCCAGTTCATCTAAGAGTACATCTTTTGGAGGAGAATTTAAGGTTCTCCAGATTCGAGTTTCTGTATTACCAGGAGAAAGTGTTTGTTTTACTCTTACATTTACCCTTGGATGGGCGTGATTCGAACCAAGAGGTGAGTGAAGAGGTCCAGAAACAAAAACATTTCCCGTGTTAGGAAGGCGATCAGTGAAAAGATATGGAGGAGTTTTATTTACTGATTTTCTTAGTGTTTTTTCATGCATTAGCCGTTCAAACATGGATGCCTTTACAATCTTAGATGGACGTTTAGATGGTTGTTGGGTAGGTGTTCTGGGCAGCATTCCAGTCACATGAGATGATGGAACCTGTCGTAGTTTTCCAGACTGCAAAGGAATTAGGTGCTGAAAATTATACACCTGTCTCCTTGGGTTGTATGTGGCCTCAGGTACTTGACTCTGCCTTGACCTTAAAACTTGAGGTGTCATCTGTAGCGGCCTGGTGTTGTTATGGGAGAGGCACACCATTGGCACCAACGCCACTATCAACACTGCCAACCTCACCTGATGCAATGAAAATATAAATAAATAAATGAAATATATACAGTAGATACTTCACGTTGTTAGGAAAATTGTGTCTGATTTTGTCTATGCAGGAATAATTGTTAGGACAGACCACCACCAAAGACTGAAATTATTGGAGGGAGATGGAAAACGTACATGAATTCTTGACTAGATTTATACCACTCGACAATACGACACTCAGTTAGAAGGCTTTGGCTAAACACTGCTTATATCTCCAAACTGTCTCAAAACACAACCTAAACTGAGCGAGTCTGTTTCGTGGCATTTGTTAGATTAAAAGGATTCAAAGTTCCCAGGCTACCAACACCAATGAAGTTGCCGTCTGAACAGACAATATTCCAGAAATATTTCATGTTTCCCTATGAAGATAATCTCGAGTTTGGAGTGTCCTCGGGGGGAATAGAATACTAAAGTCTAGTGTTAAAAACGAGAAATTCTCTTTTACATCCACTTCCCTTGATCCTTGCATATTATAACCTATAAATATTTTAACATAGTCATAACACAAAATCTATGAAAAGGCTTAGGTAAAAGATGTGAGGGTTTGTGTCCCGTTGCTTTCCTTAGATGGATAATCTTACCATGACTGGTAGTTGTGGTTGAGTGAGTCTGCACCACTTCGTTTCTTCCAGCAGACTGTGAAGAAGAACACCATATTTCCGCATATAAGTGGGGTTACAGCTTGGTTTCTTTTTTCATCTTTTTGTGGTGTAGTGGTATGCGCGTGACAAGAGGACACAACTGAAACACACATTTCCTCAAACATTAACGTGATTAACATGAAGCATGAAGACCATTTTTTGTTACTGGTGTGGACAGAAGCGAAGATGATTCGTGTTCTCACAGTCAACAGCTGGGGTAAATTGAAGGCTGTACAGTTGCGGAACTTTATTCTGCCCCACATAATTATGTAAGTCATGTGAAACTACCTGGCAACTCTCTCTGAGTAGAAAGGAGCACAGAAGAACCTGATTGAACAACAACAACTTATGTTATTACACATGTGATTTCATACACACAATCCCTGGAGTTCATGGGTGGCTCATTAGTTAAACTTATCATGAGTTGCTCTCCATTCAGAGATAGTTGTCAGGTATATCCTCATTCCATACAAATGTGGGATAAAATATAGTTCCGCAACTGTACATGGGTTGATCCGGATTTTTCTGAAGCATTACACATTTACAAGCAAGAACAAACCTGCCAGTTTCAAAGAACGTCATATAATGAGGAGAACACTGTTGACAATACTTGGCGACTCTTTTTGTATAAAACTTTTGACCTGAAGAAGCAAATGACGAGACTTATATTACAGTTATAAAGGCTTCTCTTCACATGATGCTTTCATCCATAATCTGTCCATTTATTGCTCAGACAAAAAGGTTATGTGATTGATTCGGTTTGTCTGTGTTTGTCTCTTTGTTTCTTGTATGCTCTTACATCTTTGCTGATATCATTCCACATATATATAGAGAAATTGATATAGAAAAATAATGAATCCGAAAGCTAAACTGAAGTTGAGCAAAATTGGATTTTTTTTTTTTTTTTTTTTTTTTTTTTTTTTTTTTTTTTTTGATAATCTGAAGTTCCGTGACCGTACTGTAAATGTACAGTGTATGTATACTTTTGGGCAAGAACAAGGAGGAATTTTCAGCGGAAATTTTGATATTGTTCTCAGAGATCTCCATGCCAAATTTTATGAAAATATCAATAACTGCGACCCATGGACAATCCTTGATATCAATTTCATCCCACTGGATTCCGTACTAAAAAGCAACAAACTACACTCTGCCCTTCTAGCTTCTAAAAAATTGGGACAGCTAGTAAAATTATGGCAAAAAAATAAATTAGGAATGAATCTGACAGTAATTGAACTCTCCACTCCTTTTGGTTTAATCAGTCATAAAAAAAAAACTGTCTACGTGGATTTAATATAAAGTTTGCCCGGCGGAATATTGCCAGAAATACCAGAAACCATTTACCCTTCACCTATCATAAGGTCTAATAGTGAGACATTCTTGCTGCAAGTTTTTCTGATCCAAACTTTCTGTTATTTGTGATGTGGTACTTTCTGTTAATTGTGATGTGGTACTTTCTGTTGATTGTGATGTGGTACTCCCAACCCTTCAACTATACCCTCATTGCTTTGATTTCTTGTCTATGAATTATCTTTAACTATAAACTTACAAAGCATCTTACTTCTCACGAACTTTTTTTCCCGATCCTTAAAATAGTATTCGAAACTTTTGGTGTATATATATATTCGTCTAGATTATTGCACTAAAACTAGACATAGGAATACACGAAAGTCATGTTTTTGGACTATGGTTTATTATTACCTTAAGCAAACACACATACATTATTATAAATATAAAGCAAGCAATAATTATGATATGGTTAGTCTTATTATATAATTATTTAACTGATCACTATAATCACACTATATCAAGACTCCAATAGATAATCCAGCATGTCTATTTACTTCTACAAAAAAAAAAAAAAAAAAAAAAAAAAATGCAGGAATTGTAGCAGCAACACTTCACTGTGGAATAATTATGTCAATAG
Organism: Petrolisthes manimaculis; assembly: GCA_034508575.1. Classification (NCBI taxonomy): domain Eukaryota; kingdom Metazoa; phylum Arthropoda; class Malacostraca; order Decapoda; family Porcellanidae; genus Petrolisthes; species Petrolisthes manimaculis. The sequence goes on along the minus strand of JAWZYT010002028.1, from coordinate 11,890 downwards.
TAATAATAACAGTAATACAGGTCATCAGAAATGTTGCTTAATTAAGGGGGAAAGTGCAATGTTGGTAAATCTCGAGCAAATGATTATTCCAAACTATTCCAAGCATCAGGCCACCATTATTTCTGTTAATGTGGTCCCGTTTCCAGGCATAATTTGGAGGAATCAGGACACTCCATTGTACCCCAAAAAAATGTACAGTACTATCCTCTTAACGACACAAGTAAAGTTTACTATAGGCAGAGTAGTGGAGAATCACAGACTGAATAATTATATAGTACAGTAGTTGCCGTCTCGTCAAATAATACACAGAAAATCACGAATATAAATGACTAAGGAATACTTACCCTACGTATGTATACCTATCCATAGAAGGGTTCCAAAACTGTACATGAGTAAATTGTAGTGTACTGATTGTAATATATGTGGTATTGAATTCATAGTAAGTGTAATGTTGTTGATTATGATGTGATATTGTGTGTTGATTGTTATGTGTCTGTTGATTGTGATGTGGTACTTTCTGTTGATTGTGATGTGGTACTTTCTGTTGATTGTGATGTGGTACTTTCTGTTGATTGTGATGTGTCTGTTGATTGTGATGTGGTACTTTCTGTTGATTGTGACGTGGTACTTTCTGTTGATTGTGATGTGGTACTTTCTGTTGATTGTGATGTGTCTGTTGATTGTGATGTGGTACTTTCTGTTGATTGTGATGTGATACTTTCTGTTGATTGTGATGTGTCTGTTGATTGTGATGTGGTATTTTCTGTTGATTGTGATGTGGTACTGTCTGTTGATTGTGATGTGGTACTTTCTGTTGATTGTGATGTGGTACTTTCTGTTGATTGTGATGTGTCTGTTGATTGTGATGTGGTACTTTCTGTTGATTGTGATGTGTCTGTTGATTGTGGTGTGGTACTTTCTGTTGATTGTGATGTGTCTGTTGATTGTGATGTGGTACTTTCTGTTGATTGTGATGTGTCTGTTGATTGTGGTGTGGTACTTTCTGTTGATTGTGATGTGGTACTTTCTGTTGATTGTGATGTGTCTGTTGATTGTGGTGTGGTACTTTCTGTTGATTGTGATGTGGTACTTTCTGTTGATTGTGATGTGTCTGTTGATTGTGATGTGGTACTTTCTGTTGATTGTGATGTGGTACTTTCTGTTGATTGTGATGTGGTACTTTCTGTTGATTGTGATGTGGTACTTTCTGTTGATTGTGATGTGGTACTTTCTGTTGATTGTGGTGTGGTACTTTCTGTTGATTGTGGTGTGGTACTTTCTGTTGATTGTGATGTGTCTGTTGATTGTGAAGTGGTACTTTCTGTTGATTGTGATGTGGTACTTTCTGTTGATTGTGAAGTGGTACTTTCTGTTGATTGTGTTGTGTCTGTTGATTGTGGTGTGGTACTTTCTGTTGATTGTGATGTGGTACTTTCTGTTGATTGTGATGTGGTACTTTCTGTTGATTGTGATGTGGTACTTTCTGTTGATTGTGAAGTGGTACTTTCTGTTGATTGTGGTGTGGTACTTTCTGTTGATTGTGATGTGGTACTTTCTGTTGATTGTGGTGTGGTACTTTCTGTTGATTGTGAAGTGGTACTTTCTGTTGATTGTGGTGTGGTACTTTCTGTTGATTGTGAAGTGGTACTTTCTGTTGATTGCGATGTGGTACTTTCTGTTGATTGTGATGTGGTACTTTCTGTTGATTGTGATGTGGTACTGTCTGTTGATTGTGATGTGGTACTTTCTGTTGATTGTGATGTGGTACTTTCTGTTGATTGTGGTGTGGTACTTTCTGTTGATTGTGATGTGTCTGTTGATTGTGAAGTGGTACTTTCTGTTGATTGTGATGTGGTACTTTCTGTTGATTGTGATGTGGTACTTTCTGTTGATTGTGAAGTGGTACTTTCTGTTGATTGTGATGTGTCTGTTGCTTGTGATGTTGTACTTTCTGTTGATTGTGATGTGGTACTTTCTGTTGATTGTGATGTGGTACTTTCTGTTGATTGTGATGTGGTACTTTCTGTTGATTGTGGTGTGGTACTTTCTGTTGATTGTGATGTGGTACTTTCTGTTGATTGTGATGTGTCTGTTGATTGTGGTGTGGTACTTTCTGTTGATTGTGATGTGGTACTTTCTGTTGATTGTGATGTGGTACTGTCTGTTGATTGTGGTGTGGTACTTTCTGTTGATTGTGATGTGGTACTTTCTGTTGTTTGTGTTGTGGTACTTTCTGTTGATTGTGATGTTGTACTTTCTGTTGATTGTGTTGTGGTACTTTCTGTTGATTGTGATGTGTCTGTTGATTGTGATGTGGTACTTTCTGTTGTTTGTGTTGTGGTACTTTCTGTTGATTGTGATGTTGTACTTTCTGTTGATTGTGATGTGGTACTTTCTGTTGATTGTGATGTGGTACTGGCTGTTGATTGTGGTGTGGTACTTTCTGTTGATTGTGGTGTGGTACTTTCTGTTGATTGTGATGTGGTACTTTCTGTTGATTGTGATGTGGTACTTTCTGTTGATTGTGACGTTGTACTTTCTGTTGATTGTGGTGTGGTACTGTCTGTTGATTGTGAAGTGGAACTTTCTGTTGATTGTGATGTGGTACTTTCTGTTGATTGTGACGTGGTACTTTCTGTTGATTGTGATGTGTTTGTTGACTGTGGTGTGGTACTTTCTGTTGATTGTGGTGTGGTACTTTCTGTTGATTGTGATGTGGTACTTTCTGTTGATTGTGATGTGGTACTTTCTGTTGATTGTGATGTGGTACTTTCTGTTGATTGTGATGTGTCTGTTGATTGTGGTGTGGTACTTTCTGTTGATTGTGATGTGGTACTTTCTGTTGATTGTGATGTGGTACTTTCTGTTGATTGTGACGTTGTACTTTCTGTTGATTGTGGTGTGGTACTGTCTGTTGATTGTGAAGTGGAACTTTCTGTTGATTGTGATGTGGTACTTTCTGTTGATTGTGACGTGGTACTTTCTGTTGATTGTGATGTGTTTGTTGACTGTGGTGTGGTACTTTCTGTTGATTGTGGTGTGGTACTTTCTGTTGATTGTGATGTGGTACTTTCTGTTGATTGTGATGTGGTACTTTCTGTTGATTGTGATGTGGTACTTTCTGTTGATTGTGATGTGTTTGTTGACTGTGGTGTGGTACTTTCTGTTGATTGTGGTGTGGTACTTTCTGTTGATTGTGATGTGTCTGTTGCTTGTGATGTTGTACTTTCTGTTGATTGTGATGTGGTACTTTCTGTTGATTGTGATGTGGTACTTTCTGTTGATTGTGATGTGGTACTTTCTGTTGATTGTGGTGTGGTACTTTCTGTTGATTGTGATGTGGTACTTTCTGTTGATTGTGATGTGTCTGTTGATTGTGGTGTGGTACTTTCTGTTGATTGTGTTGTGGTACTTTCTGTTGATTGTGATGTGTCTGTTGATTGTGATGTGGTACTTTCTGTTGATTGTGATGTGGTACTTTCTGTTGATTGTGATGTGGTACTGTCTGTTGATTGTGGTGTGGTACTTTCTGTTGATTGTGATGTGGTACTTTCTGTTGTTTGTGTTGTGGTACTTTCTGTTGATTGTGATGTTGTACTTTCTGTTGATTGTGGTGTGGTACTTTCTGTTGATTGTGATGTGGTACTTTCTGTTGATTGTGATGTGGTACTTTCTGTTGTTTGTGTTGTGGTACTTTCTGTTGATTGTGATGTTGTACTTTCTGTTGATTGTGATGTGGTACTTTCTGTTGATTGTGATGTGGTACTGGCTGTTGATTGTGGTGTGGTACTTTCTGTTGATTGTGATGTGTCTGTTGATTGTGGTGTGGTACTTTCTGTTGATTGTGATGTGGTACTTTCTGTTGATTGTGATGTGGTACTTTCTGTTGATTGTGACGTTGTACTTTCTGTTGATTGTGGTGTGGTACTGTCTGTTGATTGTGAAGTGGAACTTTCTGTTGATTGTGATGTGGTACTTTCTGTTGATTGTGACGTGGTACTTTCTGTTGATTGTGATGTGTTTGTTGACTGTGGTGTGGTACTTTCTGTTGATTGTGGTGTGGTACTTTCTGTTGATTGTGATGTGGTACTTTCTGTTGATTGTGATGTGGTACTTTCTGTTGATTGTGGTGTGGTACTTTCTGTTTATTGTGATGTGGTACTTTCTGTTGATTGTGATGTGGTACTTTCTGTTGATTGTGGTGTGGTACTTTCTGTTGATTGTGATGTGGTACTTTCTGTTGATTGTGAAGTGGTACTTTCTGTTGATTGTGAAGTGGTACTTTCTGTTGATTGTGGTGTGGTACTTTCTGTTGATTGTGACGTGGTACTTTCTGTTGATTGTGGTGTGGTACTTTCTGTTGATTGTGATGTGGTACTTTCTGTTGATTGTGATGTGGTACTTTCTGTTGATTGTGATGTGTCTGTTGATTGTGATGTGGTACTTTCTGTTGATTGTGAAGTGTCTGTTGATTGTGATGTGGTACTTTCTGTTGATTGTGATGTGTCTGTTGATTGTGATGTGTCTGTTGATTGTGGTGTGGTACTTTCTGTTGATTGTGATGTGGTACTTTCTGTTGATTGTGATGTGGTACTTTCTGTTAATTGTGATGTGGTACTTTCTGTTGATTGTGATGTGTCTGTTGATTGTGGTGTGGTACTTTCTGTTGATTGTGATGTGGTACTTTCTGTTGATTGTGACGTGGTACTTTCTGTTGATTGTGATGTGTCTGTTGATTGTGATGTGGTACTTTCTGTTGATTGTGACGTGGTACTTTCTGTTGATTGTGACGTGGTACTTTCTGTTGATTGTGACGTGGTACTTTCTGTTGATTGTGGTGTGGTACTGTCTGTTGATTGTGATGTGTCTGTTGATTGTGATGTAGTACTTTCTGTTGATTGTGATGTGGTACTTTCTGTTGTTTGTGATGTGATACTTTCTGTTGATTGTGATGTACTTTCTGTTGACTGTGTTGTGGTACGTTCTGATGATTGTGTTGTGGTACTTTCTGTTGATTGTGGTGTGGTACTTTCTGTTGATGGTAACGTAGTGGTTATGGGTTTTGTATTGGTTGATGACTCTGTTTTTGGTGGAAGTAATGTTTGTTCTTGTACAAATGATCCCTCAATTTCAACGATTGGACAAAAAGGTAAGAACGTTATCACTATTGGTGGTGGTGGAGGTGTTGTTGTTGAGAGTGTCTGTGTGTCTTCCTCCATGTCCTGTTTAGAAGTAGTGTTGTTTAATTCTTCTCTTCTCTTAATAGGACAGATTGGGAAGATTGTGAATAGTAGTGGGGGCAACTTTGTGGTGAACATATCGTCATTTCTGTCCCTCTCTTCTCTCTGCTCGGACCTACTGGGAAATGCAGATACTTCGCCTAATCTAGAACCTCTCTTCCATCTCTCTTGGTCTTCATCTGACAAATGAAAGTTTAATGAATGATTCCCAGCTGTTGTGAACGGTTTGTTTTGATTCTTATATTTAGGTAATATATTTTGCCTTGTGTGTTGATGATTCTTCCTGCCAGAACTTACTATGGGTGACTGTTGAACTGTATATAAGTGTTTTTTGTTTTGGGGAGATGATAACTTTTGTTTTCCTGAAGCGATGTTGGGAAGGGAAGGCGATAAAGACTGATCAGTACCGGGCAAACTTGTCGACCCCTGCAAAGTTACAGAGCCCTGGAGGTTAGAATGTTTCCTGCTCTCTATAGACGTAAGATTACTCCCTGCCCTGCTTTGATTTGTGGACCAAGACTTGTGATTATAGTTTTCTCTTTCACTTTGAGTACGGGGGGACTTAAATTTGTCTGAGTGGGGATACCGATACTGAACTTTTACATGCCTTTTCCTGGTTGGCTGTTGTTGTGAAGAAAAATAAGATGTGTTATATCTTACTTTACCATGTTGAGCTAAACTGAAATTTCTCGAGGGAGAATTTGACTTGGAAACTTGAGGCTTGGTAATCACGCGTCTCTCTTTGGTTGATGGATGAGGTGGGAGTTGTTTGGGTGGAGGAATGTTTGTTGGACTTCTGGGTTGTGTCTGATGTTGTACGGGTCCTGACAGGGATGGCAGGTGTATGAATATGTTTCCTAGGTGTTCAAAAGATACCTGCCTTGGAGATCTCGGGTCGTGGTATAAATGTCCGAAGGTGTTATATATCGGTTTTTGTCTTTGCTTAAGATTGTGTGAGTGGAATACTGGTGGTGGTAGAACCTTCCATTTTTTGTGAGACACTGCTGATGGTAGATGTAAGGAGCGTTGTATTGGTGGGTGTGGCATGATGTATGGGCCATGTGGTATTACAACAAACGGATATTGCCCTGGTATATTCACGGGAAATAGAAACGCCTGAGGATTCTGTCTTGGTGGTGGTATTTGTTGGTAGGAGGTGCCCTGGTGTGTCACTGGCCAGCCTTGCCTCGGCCATCTGACTCCTTTGGTTTTCCTCTGAAGTGCTCTGGTGTCGACGGTGTGTTGGGAGAGGAACATTGTAATCGTCACCACAACAACAGCTGCCACCTTCAGTTGCTGTAGTAAGAGGAAAGATATTAGTTATAGTATTTTGTTATTTAAATTATCAGCTAATATTCATTTACAAATTGAAGTGAACTAATTCGGATGAGGAGAGATTTAACTACTGTCTACATCTCTTGGAAGATAATCACCACCGAATTATACAACACCAATCCTTCCATTTTTATACAATACTTAAGTCCAGGCAGTTCGTATAAGTTAACCCTTACAGGTATGAATAAAAACAAATGGAAAGGAAAACCCACTTAATTAAGGTCCGAAATTTTACAGAGTAGTACAACTTGCAGGAACCTCGCTTTCACACTGATGATATAGTGAGCGTAGGTACAGCCACAATCAAATAACCAC
>JAWZYT010002027.1:257500-259914 GCA_034508575.1 Petrolisthes manimaculis | reverse complement strand
AAATGACCCACTTTCTTTCATCTGATTCAGGTGTTTTGATTCTGACTGTACATTGGCTTCTCTCAATATGTAATATCTGAACATCAACACTATGAACTAAGGCTATTTTTGTATTTGCTTATATAGTTTTTTTTACCTTATGAATCCTAGCTGTTTTCTCCCTTCTTTTTTTCCTTCCTTTCTTCATTATACGTGTATCATATTTGCCCTCCCTCCTTTCCTTCATTATTCCTTCCTTCCTTCCTTCCTTCCTTAGAATCCTTACACATGTATCGTACGTTTGTGTGTGTGTGTGTGTGTGTGTATAGGGTTTCCAGGCTACATACTCCCTTCATTACACACACACACACACACACAAACACACACAAAAAAAAAAAAAAAAAAAAAAAACTCTGACACACAACAACAATAACAACAACAACTCTGACTTCCCCATACACACACTAAGGAAAATCCCTGTAGTTAAGAGATGTACTGATGGTATACGTAACCTCCTACAATTCATTATCTCCTCTACTTGATACTTGTCTCTTCTTTACAGGTATAATATTGTGAGTATTATCATGACTCGGCAAAAAAAAAAAAATAATAATAAAAAAATAATAATAATAATAATAATAATAATAATAGGCATAATGATAATAATAATAATGATAATGAAAATAATAATGATAATGAAAATAATAGTAATAATAGTAGTAATAATAATAAACTAAAACTAAAAATAATGATAATAATAATAGTAATGAAATCGTACACCTTTATTGACGAGAGAGAGAGAGAGAGAGAGAGAGAGAGAGAGAGAGAGAGAGAGAGAGAGAGAGAGAGATCACCTAGGTTATCTTAATCACTCCACCAGTACTGTCCCAATACATACATACACACACACATACATACATACACACATTATGTCAAGTCACTGAGGTATACAAACAACACCCCCACTAGAGGTCACCTTGGGAGTTAGAGGGACATTATACACTATACAGAATTTAAAATATACACTATACAGAATTTAAAATATACACTATACAATATACACTATACAATATTAACACATAAACATACACTATACAGAATTAAACTCATAAATATACATTATACAACATTAACACATAAACATACACTATACAACATACACTATACAGAATTAAACTCATAAATATACACTATACAACATTAACACATAAACACACACAATACAACATACACTATACAGAATTAAACTCATAAATATAAACTATATAGAATTAAAAACATAAATATACACAATAGAACATACACCCTAATATTAAACACATAAACACACACTATACAACATTAACACACAAACATACACTATACAACATTAAACACATAAACACACACTATACAATATCAAACCCATACACACACACACACAATAGAACATACACCCTAATATTAAACACATAAACACACACTATATATACAATATTTAACACATAAACACACAACTATACATTTACCCATATAACAAAATAAAAGATAATATGTTCTACTCTTCATTATTAATATCATAAACACAACCAACCAAACTTTTTAACAACCCATAACAGAAAATAAAAAATATGTGTCTATAAATTTACTTTCTGACACACAGTAGACCTATCACGATAAAAATAAAAAACTAGATGCCTTATTTTATCCTTTTTTTAAATTAATTTGTGAGACAGGGAGACTATAGGTAGAATAATAATAACAACTCATTGAATACAGTATATCATAACTTTACCCATATTAGAAAAAATAATAATAAGACTGAAAGGGTTGAGAAATCGATACGGTAAGTCAATCAGTCAATTAATCAGTCAGTCAGAAAATCTTTAGTAGTATTAAAAAAAATATATATAGTAAACTTTGATGAAACTCACTCACTCACTCACTCACTCACTGATAGCCGTTATCCTCGTCCCCCAATTCCCGGGCATCTGATTGGCTGAGGGACACGGGCACCTGATTGGCTGAGAGACGCGTGGTGTGATCCTAACGTCACTACACAACACGCCATACCATTGGTCATTGGTTATTATGGGACGTTGGAGCGACTTGATTCCTCCATAGTATACCAGGCAACAGGACCACCAGATTAACAAATGTAATGGTAACCTGTTGCTGGGAATAGTTTGGAGGAAATCATTATCTCCAAAAATTCTACCCTCCTCTTTATAAGTTAAATTTGTGATTACATTATTTTGTGAAGTGATAAGAGAAGAAGATTGAGGAGGCGTTGGGTTGTCGGAATTGATAAGTCATAATTGGGTTTCTTTATTATTATTATTATTTGTTATTATTATTGGTTTCTTTAGCTTTCTGATGAAGACTGGTTGAGATTTTTCTGTCACGTTGATTATTTTTTATTTTTGTTTGTGTGTGTGTGTATGTGTGTGTCACGT
>JAWZYT010002027.1:245000-252500 GCA_034508575.1 Petrolisthes manimaculis | reverse complement strand
ACACACACACATATATAAGAGACAACCCTTAATAACATTCCAGGTAGGTTTTCTTTAAATGAGTTCCACTTTTACGAATGGGGGACATATCTATTTATGTACTAGAAATATTGTTATGAAGCCAGCAGTTTTTAAGAATGTCAGTGTACTCAGTCAGTGAAGGTTTATTTGTGTCATTACTTTATGATGCTTTTCTTCACACAATACCATTTAACCTCGTAATTATTCATAGATCTGTCGCCGTTTTAAAGTCTCTGTAAACCTTTTCCTAACTCCTCCATTTCCTCTTCCATCCTTTGTAACAAGAACTGTATATGGCTCTTTCCACTTTCCCTTCCTGTCCTCCTCCTCCTCCTCTTTACCTCAAGCACTAAATAAAACTGGATATTATCGATCGGTATCCTCTCCTTCCTTCCCTCTCTTCCTCCTCCTTCTCTTCCTCCCTCCTCCTTCCCTTCCCTCTCTTCCTCTTCCTCCCTCTCTTCCTCCTCTTCCCTCTTTTCTTCCTCCTCCTCCTTCCCTTCCCTCTCCTCATTTCGGGTACCTCTACCTTAAAAACATTATAAAAAATTGGGTATTACTGGTATCCTCTTCTTCCTCCTCTTCTTCATATGTCTGATTATCGAAGGTCTTCATATGTCTGATATAACTGACCGAAGAGGAGATATGCAGGAAGAACTTTTGATGATGACTGTACAATGTTATAGCAGTTGTTCGTTCGTACATACGTGTCTGTTCATAATTATATCTTCTACCATTTTCTTTGAGGTCAGGGTGCTGTTGTTGCTACTGTTGTTGTTGTTATCTGTATATTCATCTTCATTGTCTATACGTATCTCACCTTGATGTGGGTCTTGGGGGAGGGATGGGGAGGTGAGGAGGGAAGTGCTGGGAGGTGTGGGAAAGGGAGGGGGAGGTGTAGGGATGGGAGGGGGGAGGTGTGGGGATGGGAGGGGGGGGGGGTGTGGAGACGGGAGGGGGAAGGTGTGGAGAAGGGAGGGGGAAGTCAGAAGAAGAGAGGGGTCTTTATCTAACCTTGTTCTGGGAGAGAGAGATGAAAACTACCATTAGTAAACTCTATTTGCAAAAGTAAACATCGGGGTTAGTAAAACTCAGAAACACTCAGTATATTATAGTTTCTCAACTCACTTTATTAATCCATCAGTTCCTCACAGAAACTTTATTAATCTATAGCCTACTCTACTTTATTATTATTAGATTATCACTTACATAGATTTTAACATCACAGACTTGTTGCTCTTTATTGTGTCACACTTTGGAAGAATCAATAACACTTTGATAATTATTTAAACACAACTTAGTATCCACTTAAATATAATATAAACATGAAAGAGAATGAAAGGAATATTTGGAGTACTGTGATGGTGTTAATTCCATATTCAAGAACATTTGTGGTGCATACGATGGATTGGTACCGATACGACAGCTCCATAGACAAACAATAGAGCCGTCGTACCAGTACCACACCATCGTATACACCATGGATGTTCATGAATGCTGCCCAGACTCCCTCGTAGCAGGTGTGGTTGTATGGTTCAGGTTGGAGGCTCTTGTAGGCTTCAAAAACATCACAGACAAACTTTTAAATACTACCTATATATACCTAATGATGATGAACACACACACACACACACACACACACTTATATATAATTAGCATGTATGTGAATTGTGAAAGTAATAACAATAATAATTTCACACGAACTTATTGTATGTATTTATATATTTGTATGTACAGTCGGCAAAAAAAGTATCAACACCAGCCTTATATTGAAATTTAAAAAAATGGCACGGTAAGGTTGGTACTTTTGATGTGTGGCAGCTCAGTGTTGCCATATTTGAAATCTATCTCATTACCAAACTCATCACTTTTATTACCAAACTGCACTTTCAATTACCAAATTATTAAAACAAGAGTAATATATAAAGATATGTAGTTCTGTAAGTTAATATAAATGACAGCAGAATACCAATAGTTAATAATAAATAGTCAGGAATACCAACACTACATATCACTGTCCAAAAGGGTGCATGGTGGTGTCGATACTTTTTTTGCCGACTGTACATGTAAGCTGTATGTAAAGAATATATTTATTTATATTGAAATAAATGCCTAGATTATATGTTTAAGTGGTTGTGGGAGTAGGGGGGCAGGCTTGGGGGGAGTTTGGGGGGTGCGGGAGAAAGGGGACAGGCTTGGGGTGCATGGGTACAAAGCCTGTCACCCTATTCCCACATGCATCCCCCTAACCCCCTCTCACAAGCCTGTCCCCCTACTACCCCCCCCCCCCCAAGCCTGTCCCCTACTCCCACACCCCCTTAAAAATAAAATATTAACAACAACAAGTACCATTGGCCACAAAAATTCGTACACACGCTGTTGTTGTTGTTGTTTTCTAAGGTTGACAACAAAGAAAATATAATACTACGTAACTATTATACAACATTATTATTATTAACATTGTTGTTTGTAATGTAAGACTATGTAACTGCAATACGACACTATTATTATTAGGTTGGTTATTTTGTAATGTCAGACTATGTAACTGCAATACAACATTAGTATTATTAGGTTTGTTATTTTGGTAATCACTGAGTCACTTGGTAGACCATTCGTTGCAGTACTTCCTCTGTAATGAATGACCTCTTATTACAATTTAGCCTGTGTAAGAATTCCCGTGGCCAAGTGTACAATGGTGTGGTATAATTATTGCACATGATACATATTTTGACTGTTTGTTGTGTACAGTACAGTCGGTTCAGTAGTTCGTATCCACTCGTGTCGTATGCAGCAAAGAGTATCTCATTATTATTATTATTATTTATTTAGGGTCGGATTAATTTACTTTGGGTGGGATTAACCTACGTATGTTGGGATTATTTAACTTGTATTGAGAATAATTTACTTAGGGTGGGTTTAATTATCTTTGGGTGAGATTAATTCACTTAGAATTAATTAGCTGATACCGTTTCAGAAGACTGGGATTAATATATTACATTTTTAATTGATTTCGAAAGAATGGGAAACAACTTCTGACCACAACTGTACACTACACATAATTATAATACATAGCTTATAATTATAGACTATACATAAATTGCATAACTATAAACTATATGTAACTATACTAATCTACATATGGAAGTTAATATATGCTGTATTTATAATTATATAGTTTTAAATTGTTTATATTGAGGATTTATTATTATTGGTATTTATGTATTAAGACACTTTGTATAATTATGGAAGGCACGTAAAGATTGTTGGTAGGTCAGTTTCTCATTTTCTTTGACACACACACATACACACACTGTCTTTACAAAATTTACTTTATACACACACACCAACATTTACTTTACGTGTTTTACTTTACCACACACACACACACACACTCTTACTGTACACATTAACACTGACTTTACACACACACACTTGCTTTACTTACTTTATACTCACACACACACGTAAATCCTTCAAATTGGTACACAAACTCACTCTCTCTCTCTCTCTCTCTCTCTCTCTCTCTCTCTCTCTCTCTCTCTCATAACATTAACGCTACTGGCCATTTCTCACAGAAACCAACACACATTCATAAATAATAATAATAATGATAATAATAACAATATTCACAGATAGTTCAAGTATAAGAAAGTCAGGTAATATCACTTCATACAATAATAATAATAAAAATAATAATAATAGTAATAATAATAATAATAATAATAATAATAATAATAATAATAACAGATATTTCAAGTATAAGACATCCAGGTGGTATAACTTTATAGTATATAATAATAATAATAATAATAATAAAAATAATAAAATAATAAAAATAATAATATCACCATCACTGGGTCTTGTATACATTAATATTAGTAATTGTAATAAAAATAATAGTAACAATAACACATAACATCACTATCACGCTAACCAACACAACACCAACATCACCACTACCATCACACCACCACCACCAATCCTACCACTACCACCATCACTACCAACACCATCACCACCATCATCATCTTCCTCATCACTACCACCACCGTTGATCTTGTTATTGTTGTTATTGTTGTTATTGAGAGAGTTTGTGGTATAGGTGGTATAAGTGTTACCAAGGGCCTGTATTGCATCATCACTACAAAGGTTACGTGTGTCTACAAATCGTATTCTGTTCTCGGTGCCTTGGTGGATGGGGGTCGTCTGTTGAATGTACTCAGTGTAGGCGTCTGTGTCCAGTAAACCTGTTGATGTTGGGGTTTGGAAAGAAAGGAAATTATTATGAGCTTCTTGTTGTTGTTGTGGTGGTGAAGAAAAATGGGATTATATGATTTTTGTGGAGGGTGTTCTAAATCTGTTGTTGTTGTCGTTGTGGTTGTGAAATAATTAGGGAGATTATATGCCTGTTGTGAGGGATTTCTAAAGCTGGTTGTTGTTGTTGTAAAAAAGGGAGATTATAAGCCTGTTGTGAGGGGATGTTCTAAGGCTGTTGTAGTTGTTGTGGTTGTGAAAAAAGGGAGATTATAAGTCTGTTGTGAGGGTATGTTCTAAGGCTAATATTGTTGTTGTGAATAAGAGGGAATTATTAAGCCTATTATCCTTTTTTAGGAAAGGGAGGGAGGGACATTTTAAACCTATTATCGTTGTTGTGAAAAAAAGGGAGGGAGGGAAATGTGGGTTAGTCTTCTTACATCACTTAGATATTATTGTTAGATATTATACTTATATTATTAGACATTATAGTAATATCTTACATCACTTAGATATTATTGTTAGATATTATTGTTAGATATTATTGTTAGATATTATTATTGTTAGATATTATTACATTACTTAGATATTATTGTTAGATATTATACTTACACTATTAGACATTATAGTCATGAATAGAATTAAGTAAGTCGTGTAAACAAATACACATCATATCTCTTACCTGTCAGATGATGGTTGACTTTCTTGTCCCTTATGACTGTGTATCCATCACCTCCCAATGCCAAGAAGGAAGGCATTGCTATACTGTACACCTCCTCCTCATCTATATCCCTCATCTCGGGTATCCTACACTTCTGACACCTGGCCTGTAGCCTCACCACACGTGAACCACGCTCAAGGTTAATGTCGTATACAACCTCGAAACCTGTATGAGGAAGAACAACACACAATGGTTTATTAAATGTTATATATATAAACTATTCCACTATTTTTATATTGACTAAAACAATCGCATTTATATGGATGACGTTACTCATGAAATTATATTGTTCTCCAGTGGTTCCTGCCTCATAATAAACGTATATATATTTATTAATTTTTCTGAGGCCTCAAAACCTCTACCAGCAATTTGATATCAACTAAATATATCATAATATAAATGGATGTAGTAATTCATCTAAATATATCGTTCTCTCTATTGGTTCCTGCATCATAGAAAATGTATTTTTTAATTTACCTGCTGAAGTCTCGAAACCTGTTCAAACACCGTACTAACCCCTAATTTATTTCAATTATAAAATATATCTTAATTTAAAAGGATATAGTTTCCCATTTAAATATATAGTTCTCTCTAATTTAAAAGGATATAGATACTCATTTAAAGTATAAGTTCCAATACATTTCAAATAAATAGTTTTCTTTAATGTAAAAGGATATAGTTACCCATTTAAATATATAGTTCTCTCTAATTTAAAAAGGATATAGTTACCCATTTAAATATATAGTTCTCTAATTTAAAAAGGATATAGTTACCCATTTAAATACATAGTTTTCTCTAATACAAACATTTACCTGAGACTTGTAGAAATGCTCCCCTGAGTTCAATTCCCTTGGGGTCGTAATCATAGACTGAGTGTTCAAACATCTCCTTCACATGTATACCCTTCAGTTCCACAATGTCTATGGTGCCTTGGAAGGGAGCCACCGTCATCACGTCCTCCATAGTTATCGTTCCTGTGGAGTCGAGTAGTAGTTATATAAGTTAGTATTGAGGGGGACGTTTTGTGTTGGTAAATCTGGAGCAACTGAATCCTCCAAACTATTCCAAGCAACAGAACACCATTATTTATCATTGCTTTTCTGGTACTGTTTCCTAGCATACTTTGGAGAAATCAAGGCACTCCAATGTAACCAAAAAGAATTACCACCTTAAGGAGTTGGTAAATTTGGTGCAAGTGCTTTCTCCAAATTATTCCAAGCAACAGACAGCTATATAGAACACCATTATTTTGTTGTTAATCTGGTTCTGTTTCCTGGCATACTTTGGAGGAATCAAGGTACTCCAATGGTCTAAAAGTAGTGTGTTGGTAAATTTGGAGCTGGTGATTCCTCCAAGCAACAACAGAACAGACTGAACACCATTATATAATATTTTGTTCTGTTTCACGACATACTTTGCTTTGCAGGAATCAAGGCACTACAAAATACCAACATTAATAAATTAAATAGAGTACTTATTCAATTATAATTGGTTGGGTTATCCCGTATACCCTTCCTGCTGACATTATAATTATTATGATAAGAGAAGTTTGATTAGTTACGCATCTTCCCATTAGAGGTCTACCCGTCTATGTAAACAATAATAATAACAAAACATATAATCACCACAATACATATGCTTCTATTATCCCATATCGTAAGTACATTTATCAATTCTATATATATTTATACGAGAAGTTAGATTAGTTGTGCATCTCACCGTTAGAGGCACGCTCGTCTATGGAAGCCCTGATACCTCCTCCGTTGAGTATTGCCAGGCTTGTATGGGCCCAGAGTAGGTCGTCTGGATATTTGGCATTCTGTAAAAGGTGGGGATTATTGGGATGGGTGGTAAATATTTAGTGGTGGTAGGTCTACACTTGATATTCTACACACAAACACACATGATGCTGTTATCTTATATCTGTCTGTCTGTCTATTTATCTATCTGCTGCTCTTGTTAAATATCACACACACACACACACACACAACCACAAACCAACAACAACAACAACACACACCATCCCACACACAGACACACACACACAAAGAACAACATCCCACCATCCCACACAACAACACCACCACCCACAACAACACACAACAACACAACAACACACAACAACTACCACCACCACTACCACACCACACAACAATAACAACAATAACCACAATAGCAACTCACCACGTGGACAATAGCATCCGTGTTGAAGTTTCCCATATTACACTCCCGTTGTCGACACGAAAACCTGTCCCCATCCAGAAACACGTAGGTCCTTCCTATGACGTTCTGTACATACGAGTCCAATTGAGCCTTCCACACAGCTAGCTCCTTCAAGATGTCAGGGTCTGTGTGGAAAGGGGAATGATAGATATTAATCTGTATATGTAGGTTTGTTTATTTATTTATTTATCTGTGTGTGTGTGTGTGTGATTATGTATTTGTCTGTGTCTGTCTGTTTCTCTTTCTTTGTGTGTCTGTATATGTCTATTTGTCTGTCTCTG
>JAWZYT010002027.1:225000-240000 GCA_034508575.1 Petrolisthes manimaculis | reverse complement strand
CGGAAGTTGACGGCTCGCAGGAAGTTGACCACACCGTCCTCACCGTTCACACCCTCGTCAAACTCGTGGTTACCTAATGACTGGTTAATGGCGAAAGGAAGAATGAATTGGTTGATATGGAAGGTTCTGTTGGTTGGTTGGTTGGTGAGAGAGAGAGAGAGAGAGAGAGAGAGTGTGTGTGTATGTGTATGCTTATGTATAGGCTTATAATTAATGGTTAACTAAACATACAACAAAAAATTACACAATTATAAACAACAAAATACTCTCAGTGATACAAACTATCTATTACATCTAGTACATACCCTGTCTTCCTATTAATATTTCTATGTCTACCAGTAATCACTGGTAATTTATTATTATCTGCTCGCAATTTTGTCATTATTATTCTATCTGCCTTATCATTATAATGTCTTCTACACAAAAAACAAACTTATAAGTTCTATAGTTACTACAAATAGCCTTATTTACTAAATGCGTGTGTGTGTGTGTGTGTGTGTGTGTGTGTGTGTGTGTGTGTGACCCTTGTTATACGCAGTCACGACCGCATCTCGCCTCGAATATGATGATCCCAAAATGATGATTACAAAAGACTCCCCATTATTACATGAAATCAAAGGTGACACGATGATGGTAGGGTATACACACACACACACACACACACACACACACACACACACACACACACACACACACACACACAGTAACACAATGTCTGTCTCTCACACACACACTGTGTACATACACAGTCACGCAAATCATGTCTCTGTCACTCACACACACAGACGCACAGTTACTCGAATTCTGTCCCCGTATCTCACACACACACACACACACACACACACACACACACACACACACACACACACACACACACACACACACACACACACACACACACACACAGAAACATTCCTTTCATCTTCCTTTCGGTCACATTAAGGAATTATACCTGAATCACTGAATATTAATTAAGCAGAAATGTATGTACTGTGATAATGACCTAATGATTATAAAACACGTGATCATTATTTGATTATAAACACGTGGTCATTATTACAACTATATTATAATTATCAGTTGTACAGTACATTCTTATCTCAAGGTTACATGTGCTTGGTTAATTGGTTAGTTGGTTTGTTTGATTAATTGGTTGGTTGGGTTGTTTGTTGATCGAGTTGAAATTAATCTTACATGTTTTGTTTTTTCATCATTATCGTATTATTTTTTTGTGTGGGTTAGTGTTTTTGTTGTGTTTTTGTTGATCACACACACACACACACACACACACACACACACACACACCTCAGCATCAACACAGCATTATACAGACAGCAACATTCAGCACACCTCAGCATCACACTAGCTTGAATCACCACCACC
The DNA here is from genome assembly GCA_034508575.1 of Petrolisthes manimaculis. NCBI lineage: Eukaryota > Metazoa > Arthropoda > Malacostraca > Decapoda > Porcellanidae > Petrolisthes > Petrolisthes manimaculis. Next base: position 238,617 of record JAWZYT010002027.1, on the reverse strand, counting down.
ACTACTACTACTACCAACATCACTACCACTACTACCACTACAACCACATCACTAACATCACCACTACTACAACCTGCACTAACACCACCACCATCACCACTAACATCACTACCACTACTATCATCACAAACAGTAGATTTTCGAAGGTCCTGCATGGAGTTAACGTATAAATTTATCTTCACCCCAATGCTCTCTCTCTCTCTCTCTCTCTCTCTTCTCTCTCTCTCTCTCTCTCTCTCTCTCTCTCCTCTCTCTCTCTCTCTCTCTCTCCTGGTTACACACGCCCCTTCACCCATCCCTGTCCCACGCCTACCTAAGCCTTTCCCCCACGCCTCGTCATGACACACACAAGCGGAAGAGAGTTTTTACGAGCGAGTGAGTGAGTGTGTGTGTGAGTGAGTAGTGTACATCTAAGCTATCATAAGTACCGTATGACCTTTTTATCAGTCAAGTGTCTGTATTGGCAGAATATTTCATCATCGTTTTGCTCTCATAATGTCATCTTCTCTATCAACCCAATAATTTTCGTGATAATAACTGTTCATTATAATTTTTTTTTTTTTTTTTTTTTGGTAGGGGACGTAATTTTTTTTTTTTTTTTTTTTTAGTACAAATGAATGATATGAGGGGGGATTATACTATACCCCCCCAATTTTGTAGAAGGTGGTGGTACATACAGTGAAATATATACACAGGTGTTATTGGTTGTAAAAAAAAAAAAAAATTGTGTTGGTGGTGGATATAGTTAGTAGGAGTTAAAAGTGAAAGTGTCAACACGGGAAGGTTGAGGAAATGAGAGAGAGAGAGAGAGAGAGAGAGAGAGAGAGAGAGAGAGAGAGAGAGAGAGAGAGAGAGAGAAGCAGCATCCATGAAGTTAGTGACAGTCTGACAAACACTTCTTATTTTACCTTCAAATGTTAATGTGACCTCTTCCATCATGTGACACAGTGATCTAGGTTAGGCATTGTACTGGGGTCAACCTTACACACACACACACACACAAACACACACACACATACATACATACACTCTCACACACGCACTCATTCTCTCTCTCTCTCTCTCTCTCTCTCTCTCTCTCTCTCCTCTCTCTCTCTCTCTCTCTCTCTCTCTCTCTCTCTCTCTCTCTCTCTCTCTCTTCTCTCTCTCTCTCTCTCTCTCTCTCTCTCTCTCTCTCTCTCTCTCTCTCTCTCTCTCTTCTCTCTCTCTCTCTCTCTCTCTCTCTCTCTCTCTCTCCTCTTTCTTTCTCACACACACACACTTTCAGCGTACAATCCAGGTTTCGTCATCACTTGAATCCAGACAAAAGCGAGCCGTGTATTTTTTTCTTTTAAAATAATTAGGTCACAGACAGACAGACAAACAGACAGGCAGGCAGGCAGACAGACAGACATACAGAAAGGCAAGCAACCAGGGTAGACATGTAGGTAGACACGTAGGTAAGTAGACAGGCATGTTGGTAGGTAGGTAAGCAAATTGATTGGTTGATTAGATGATTGTATGGAGAGAGAGAGAGAGAGAGAGAGAGAGAGAGAGAGAGAGAGAGAGAGAGAGAGAGAGAGAGAGAGAGAGAGAGAGAGAGAGAGGAGAGAGAGAGAGAGAGTGGATGTGTGACCTAAGATTGTCTGTTGTAGTGAGTGACAGATTGAGTTCATAAGAAGTTTAAGGTGAGGTCACTTTTAAAAACATCTCACCCTATAGAAGTAAATAATGTGTGTATGTATGTACGTGAATGTGTGTAGGATGACATGGTGTATAGTGGACAAGTATATGTATTGTTTTATGATGTGGTGTGGTGTATTGTATGATGTGGTGTGGTGTATTGTATGATCTGGTATAGTTGTGTAATGTTGTAATGTATGATGTAGTGTAGTTGTGTAAAGGTGTAATTTAGTGTATGGTGTATGTGTAATATATAATGGTGTGGATGGTAAAGTAGATGAGTGTATAATATAGTGTTGTGTTAAGTCATGGTCTGGTAATAACAGTACCTGCTCATATACCTTACCCCTCCATCCCTTTCCCTCCAGGACGACTTACCTTTCCTTAATTCTCCCTACCTACCTACTCAATTACCTACTTACCTACCTACCTAGCGACTTACCCTTCCCTCACCTTACCTGTATACCTACTGTACTTATTTACCTACCAACCTACCTCCCCTCCAGACTGACTTACCTTTCCTTAAATTCTCCCTACCTATCTACTCCCTTACCTACTTACTTACCTACCTACCTAGCGACTTACCTTTCCCTCTCCTTACCTATACCTTTACTGTACTTACTTACCTACCAACCTAATGTGTGTGTGTGTTGTGTTTGGTGGTGCTGTATGTGTGTGTGTGTTGTGTGTGTGTGTAGTGTGTGTGTGTGTGGTGTTGTGATGTGTTGTGTTGTTTGGGTGGTGGCTGTGTGTGTGTGTGTGTGTGGTGCCATAAATATCAGAGTGACAGTGTAGTGATGTAAGTTGTTGTTGTTGTTGTTGTTGTTGTTATTTATTCCCTTCACGATCTCCCCAGCTGGACGTACAGTTTTTTCGTTTTGCTCTCTCTCTCCTCTCTCTCTCTCCCTCTCTCTCTCTCTCTCTCTCTCTCTCTCATTACCACCGAGGCCATTTGGTTTACATAACACAACTGTAGCAACAACCACATATAATTAAAAATATAAATAGTATACTTTAGATTCACTAGAGTGCCCTGATTCTCCAATGTATGCCAAGAAACACCAACAGATGAACTAAAACAATGGCGTTCTGTTGTTGCTCGGAATAGTTTGGAGGAATTCAGTTGCTCCAGATTTACCAACACTGTATAATTATGTACTATTGAGGATAACTGTACTACCTCTGTACACATGTCGACTCGTAGTTATGGTAGAGACACAGTGTTGGTAATTCCGGAGCAACTGATTTCTCCAAACTATTTTAAGCAATAATAATAAGTCATCATTATTTACGTTTGATGTGGTTCTGTTTCCTGGTATACTTTAGAGGAATCAAGGCACTCCAATGTATGTACCAAAAGTGTATCACCCCTTTTAAATAAATAATGGAGATGTGACATATTGCTGGACATTATTATTTGCATCATTGAGTTTCAGTTTAGTCGCGGAAATTTACCTACATGATAACGGTATGTTCGAAAGTATGTATGTATGTATGTATGTATGTATGTATGGATTATTTCAGGCACCGTGTGGATGAAACCTCAATCTTACTTACAGGCATACATACTGTACATACATACATACATACATACACCACGTCTCTAAAGTGTGTGTGTGTAATTATTAACAGGAAGGAGACACCAAACACATACATGCATTCATACGCCACGTCCCTAATGTGTGTGTGTGTGTGTGTGTGTGTGTGTGTGTATTATTTTTATTAACAGGAAGCAGACACGAAGTCGCACAAAAAAAAAAAATGTAGATAGTCGAAATCAAAATATCTGTACAAACATCAGCCCAAGTCGAAAACATCCCCAGAATTGGTTGCTCTGATTAAATCTTATTATTAGTAAGTGTTGTTTGTGGTATTTTAATGAGCATCCTTCCACCACTGAGAAAACATGACAAGTGGCGCCATCTCTTGTGTAAACTAAACAGAAATGTACTCCAAATATTTCTTTTAACCCGGCTAACAAAATATTATGTATGTACAGTTTGTCATGCTCGTGTTAATTGCCTCATTACATATATTGGTGTTGTTTTTGTAGATAAATTTAATCTTATCCAATTTACATGTTTACACTAGTTTAGTTTACTCCAGTTTATAATTACGTGTATCAGAGTTCATCAAAGGGTAGGAAAAGTGACTGGGTAAAATAATATAAAAAGGCGGGAAAAGTGACCGGGTGAAATATAAAAAAAAAGGCGGGAAAGTTGAGTGGGTATAAAAAGGGCGGGAAATTGTTAGGCGGGTGTATCCGGAGTACAAGCGACGTCAATACAATACATGACGACAAATGTAAACAAACCTAACCTATGGAATAATGAGTTGTGTGTTTCGTTTCCGCTATTGTTTCAGCTTTTGTTTTGTTTTGTTTATTATACAAGTTATATATATTTATTGTCGTATTCTTGAAAATTAATTTAGTGCTGTAATATTTAAGCTTGTACCGTTAAATGAGCAAATGTTATTTTGTCATGTCATGCTCTGTTGTTGAACATAACAAAAAAACAAAATAGAGAGAACAGTATAAGGCTTACTTCCATATATAGCAAAAGAGAGAGAGAGAGAGAGAGAGAGAGAGAGAGAGAGAGAGAGAGAGAGAGAGAAGAAATATACGGTAAATTCGACTCACTAATTGACTAATAATTATCACTTGCACACTCTCTCTCTCTCTCTCTCTCTCCTCTCTCTCTCTCTCTCTCTCATAATTATACACACTTTTGCCTCGTGTTGTATACTAAGACAGTGAGTATGGATGCTTGTATTGGGCTTCACTGGGGGGGGGGGGGTTGTTGTTTGTCACGGTTTGATCCGTGATCATAACGTAACATACGTAAGTAGTAGAATGCTATTAAATATATGTATATTAACAAAGGGGGTAAAATCACGTGTATGGAAAATTCCATTCAGTCAAGTCAGGAAGACAGAGAAACAAGAGGAACGTGAATATAGGTACAGGCTATTAATCCCCAGGTAGACAGGAAAGGTCATTCATGTCAGGTCAGGTGAGGTCGAGTACCCACTCACTCCATCCCGTGTCTGGAGGTGCTGCTACGAATTTTTGCATTAATAATTATGCTATGAGGGCATCTATTACTTATTAAAATTGATTTTGAAGTGGAAGGGAATCATTTGCAAGCAGTTGCATGTTATGGGAAAAGTGATTTGCATGTATAACTAAAGTGTGAGTGACATATGTAAACGTAGTCAAGGATTAGGCCATACGAACACGTAGATATTGGACAGTCTTTCATGAGTCACTGGCCAGGTAGAAAAAGGGTAATTATCCCACCACCCTTGTCCTGATTTTGAGAAATATATTTAGTTGGTATAGTACACTCGACGAACGAACACCTCGTATCCAGCCCTCGTTGCTTTGCCTAGGGGCCTATAGTTTTAACGTAACGTCGAAATTGTTTAATTACCTTTTCACAAGACTTATTGTTAATTAACTCACTATTCATTCGCTAGACGAGAATCAGTAAGGTGTCATTTTATGGGTGAGGAGAGGGCTGGCAGGAATTTACGAGTGTGTGTGTGTGTACGAGGGACAGTAAACGAGTGTGGAATTGACATTGAATGTACCAACTGGGTTGCTTGATTTCCATTACTATTACGATAACGTAATTACCGTCTCCTGTGTGTGCGAGGGGAAGTGCTAGCTCGTGATAAGTATATTAAAGTAAAGTAATATTACTGTCCACGTGGACTACGAGCGACTGAGGGAAGCACGTGTGGAGAGGAACGAAGCGACGAGGAGTAAGTACATATATATAGCTATCTATTGGAGCGTGAACGGAAGTGTGTGTGTGTGATTTTCTGATTGAATTTAATTATTCATTTTGTTGGCTTGGAATTTATTAATAAATAGAGAAAATTGTCATTTTGTGTTGTAATTGACCATTATTGCATGCTCTATAATCATACATATATAGCAGGACGAACCCAGAAATAAATTTATTGTGTTGGAGGGAAGGATACAGGGATTATAACTCTGGGTAACTCGCTGCAGCCAACCAACGAGATTACATATTTCCAGCAAGGTAAGCTTTGGTAATTTATTATAAAGCTACATTCATTGATATCAATCAGTCCACCCCCACATAATTGGCGCCCAACGTGGGGCCTGCTCTTTGTATTAATTCCAGTCACACACGCGCACACCTTCACGAGTAGATAGATTACGGTTGTCCAGGAATTAAGGCAAAGGAAACAATAAGAAAATAATTTAAAATGTATACCGTAGCGGAATTGATGGAGGAAGCCCGAAGCTTGGGATATACAGATACAGTCGAGATTCGACAGTACGTAGAGCGTCGTCAAGAGGATGACAGGCTCGAAAGGTTGAGTCAGAGAGAGGCTGAAAAGGAACAGAGAGAGGCAGAAAAGGAAGAGAGAGAGCATGAGAGAGAAAGATGGGCACACGAACAGAAAATGGTGGAACTGCGAGCACAGGTGAATGGTAGTCAAAGCAGTATTGCAAGCTCGACTACAGTAACTCCGAGACTACAACTGGCGAAGTATGTAGAGGGAGACGAAATTGAACCGTTTATTGAGCGATTCGAGATGCTTGCAGACACGTATGTCTTTGGTGATGACGTAAAGAAAATAGAGTTCCTTAACCTGTTCGATGGTAAAGCCCTCAGTATCCTCTACCGACTCGATCCTGACACCAGGAATTATGCGAGTATGAAAAAAGCTCTGTTACAAGCATATGGGGTGACGGTCGATGATGCACGGAAGCAGTTTTTGAGTGCTTCCTTGCAAGATAAAGAGACCGTTGCACAGTTTAGTGCACGTCTCGCTAGCCACCTGGATCAGTGGTTTGATAAGGCCGAAACACCCAAGACGTTGGAGGGGATAAAGGACTTGTTGCTTCGCACGCAACTAGAGAAGTCGTGTCCTCCAGAATTGTCAGCTCAGATTAAAACCCATAAGATTAATTGCCTCAAGGAGATGGTGGAATGTCGGATGCACATTTTACCGCATACGGTTACCACACGCGGGTTCAGTCGTGTGAGAATTTAACTCAGTTAAATAAGCCTTCCCAAGACTCTGCTGGTTCATATAATAAATCGAGTAATAATGATTATTCACAGCAGCAGAGTCAGGTTGTACGTCAACAACCTAATCCTCAGTTTAATCACGCCAAGAAACAAGGCAATAATTATTATTCTCAGCAGTCAAGTCAGTACCGTTATCAGGGGAGAAGTAACGGGAAGAGTTATAATAATAACCATGGTGGTAATAAAGGTTATTATCAGCGATCGGCTGCTGCTACATATACGTATAGTGAACCACAGTACCCAGCTGTAGGTACGGCAGCTACGGCTAGCGCTGCTGGGGAAACTCCCGAGGGTGGAGAAGGATATACCCAGCAGACGACGGAAGCTCGTCAGGGTGAGAAGGATGAAGGGTTACGTATTCACGGGGACCATCGGTGGTTTAAAGGGAAGTGCTAGCGTTGGGGCAGACCTTATGTCACGGTTGCCTGAGGAAAATCGAACGAGTAACTAATTATGGGTTATAGTTAGGATTCAAATTACTCGTTTCACTGTTATTTCCGAGTGCAACGAGCACAAAACCTTTATCCAAACTCAGATTTGGGTTCACCCCGGTCTGACGTTTGGATATTGCATTGGGTCTTCAAAGACTTGGGTTCCAGCGGTTATCCCTGACTCTAATCTTGGATGATTAAATAATATGTATATTGCAATCTGTGTATCCTTATCCAAGCCAGAGATTTGGAGGGGCTCCCCTTTCCGAGGCTTGGATAATCATCTAATATATATATATTGCCTTACAGGAATTGATGGCAGTTGGATGGTCTCCAGAATAATTTTTTGCATTTTTATTATTACATATTATGTAACAATGACACAATGTATTACATACACCACACTTATATATTGTTTAAATGTGTACTATTGGTACTAGATATTACCAGGTATAATTATTCTTGCCACGGAGTTTCTCCTTAAATTTTAAAGTTAAAGTAACTGTTAGGAGTTTTTCACTCATTGGCAAAAATAAACACTTAACTGGTATTAAGTCATGACACATACAAGAATGAGTGAAGTGTGAGTGAGTTATTATTGTAATAGTTATACATGCAAAGACGTCATTACCACTTCATTATTTTATTAAACATTGCATAGAGCAATGTCTCTTCTGTGTGTGCGAATGTCACGGTTTGATCCGTGATCATAACGTAACATACGTAAGTAGTAGAATGCTATTAAATATATGTATATTAACAAAGGGGTAAAATCACGTGTATGGAAAATTCCATTCAGTCAAGTCAGGAAGACAGAGACAGAGGAACGTGAATATAGGTACAGGCTATTAATCCCCAGGTAGACAGGAAAGGTCATTCATGTCAGGTCAGGTGAGGTCGAGTACCCACTCACTCCATCCCGTGTCTGGAGGTGCTGCTACGAATTTTTGCATTAATAATTATGCTATGAGGGCATCTATTACTTATTAAAATTGATTTTGAAGTGGAAGGGAATCATTTGCGGAAAAGTGATTTGCATGTATAACTAAAGTGTGAGTGACATATGTAAACGTAGTCAAGGATTAGGCCATACGAACACGTAGATATTGGACAGTCTTTCATGAGTCACTGGCCAGGTAGAAAAAGGGTAATTATCCCACCACCCTTGTCCTGATTTTGAGAAATATATTTAGTTGGTATAGTACACTCGACGAACGAACACCTCGTATCCAGCCCTCGTTGCTTTGCCTAGGGGCCTATAGTTTTAACGTAACGTCGAAATTGTTTAATTACCTTTTCACAAGACTTATTGTTAATTAACTCACTATTCATTCGCTAGACGAGAATCAGTAAGGTGTCATTTTATGGGTGAGGAGAGGGCTGGCAGGAATTTACGAGTGTGTGTGTGTGTACGAGGGACAGTAAACGAGTGTGGAATTGACATTGAATGTACCAACTGGGTTGCTTGATTTCCATTACTATTACGATAACGTAATTACCGTCTCCTGTGTGTGCGAGGGGAAGTGCTAGCTCGTGATAAGTATATTAAAGTAAAGTAATATTACTGTCCACGTGGACTACGAGCGACTGAGGGAAGCACGTGTGGAGAGGAACGAAGCGACGAGGAGTAAGTACATATATATAGCTATCTATTGGAGCGTGAACGGAAGTGTGTGTGTGTGATTTTCTGATTGAATTTAATTATTCATTTTGTTGGCTTGGAATTTATTAATAAATAGAGAAAATTGTCATTTTGTGTTGTAATTGACCATTATTGCATGCTCTATAATCATACATATATAGCAGGACGAACCCAGAAATAAATTTATTGTGTTGGAGGGAAGGATACAGGGATTATAACTCTGGGTAACTCGCTGCAGCCAACCAACGAGATTACATATTTCCAGCAAGGTAAGCTTTGGTAATTTATTATAAAGCTACATTCATTGATATCAACCAGTCCACCCCCACATTGTTGTTGTTGTTGTTTAGGCTAATGTAGTGGTGTATCTCTTGTATCCTATAGTGTTGTTGTTGTTTTTGTTCACAGACGCTATTTTATTTTCTTCGTGCATACATACATACATACATTAGTCACGATCTCAAAACACACACACACACACACCCGCTAGCCATGTTCTCATCACACACACACACACACACACACTAGCCACGATCTCATCATCACACACACACATAGCATCCGCAAATCAAGGTCCCAACACACACACACACACACACATTATTGGAAGCAGTGAAAGTTACCTGTTGATAAGGTGTAAAGTCCAGGGGATATTCCCGGACTAACACACACACACACACACACACACACACACACACACACACACATAGGTGACGTCACTCGGGAAATAACTCCTGCTGGATTCCCATTATAGCATCCTTGGATTTCGTATAATTATTACCTTTGGATTCCCTATTGCACACACGTGGATTTACCTTTATTACTCTTGGATTCTCTTTATTACACGTGAATTTCCTTTATTACTCATGGATTCCTTTTATTACATTTGGATTCCCTATATTTTTCCTGGATACTCTATTGTAAACTTGGATTCTCTTTCTTAACACTTGGATTCTGTGTATTTTTTTTGTAAACCCAGTGGTGTTTATATATTATGTCATGTACAGGAATTGTGACCTGGGGAAACGTGGGTAGGAAACGATACATGAGAGAGAGAGAGAGAGAGAGAGAGAGAGAGAGAGAGAGAGAGAGAGAGAGAGAGAGAGAGAGAGAGAGAGACCGGTATATAATATTTCCCAAAGGCATGTATTTGTACAAAGTGAAAGTAAGGTCGGGTGGAAGACGGAAAACTTTGAGCATAATGATGTAAACTTTGACACACACACACACACACACACACACACACACACACACACGACACTACAAACTGAAGGAAACACACACAAACACGATATACTGAAAAAAAAACACGACACGATATACTGAAGAACACACACACACACACACACACACACACACACATCTTCCACCAGTCACTACCTCATCAACTTTCTTTTTTGTTCACAAAAACCTAGATAAACGTAGTACCTCAGCAATTGCAGTCTTTATTGATTTCACCAAGGCATTTGACTTAGTAGATCACACAACAATTATTACCAAAGCAATTAAACTTGGCCTTAGGGAATGTTTAGTCTCCTGGTTAGCTGACTTTCTCCACAACCGCCAACAGTCCGTCAGATTTCAGGGAAAACCTCTAATTTCAAACCCTTACTTGTGGTGTGCTCAGGGCACACGTATGGGTCCACTTTGTTTTTTAATTCTAATCAATGATGCTCTTAAAGATACACAACTCTGCTGGAAATATGTCGATGATTCGACCATAGCCACGCCTATCAGTAATATTTCCCCAGACTACAGCAACCTTCAATCAAATCTTGATGCCCTACTTACCTGGACCCAAGAGAATCACGTCACTATCAATAAGAATAAAACCATAGTCATGCATTTCAACTTAACAAAAAATCCCACCCCTCCACCAGTACTCAAGCTAGGCAACCATGCCCTCCAAGTGGTTCACTCCACTAAACTACTAGGCATTCTACTTCAAGATAAATTACAATGGGACCTTCATGTCAACACCACAGTTCAATTATCATCATATAGATTACATATACTAAGAACACTAAAGAAACCTTGGAGTTCCATCCAGCGACATGACACATCTTTACAATACATTCATCCTACCCAAACTTTGCTATGCTTCTCCCGTATGGTCCTCATCACTTAACTTGACACAGAAAAGTAAACTTGAGAAAGTCCAAAAAAGAGCCCTGAGAATTATTCTTGGATTGAACTACACAAACTACCAAGATGCAATCAGTCAAGTAAACCTCCCCACCATATCAGACCTCCACAAACACCAGCTCCAACAATTTGCTACAAAGCTCTTGAAGCACCCAAGACATCGTCACTTCCTGCCAGACCAAGCCCCACCTCCTCTTAGGGCTGTTCGTCACCACAACCGTCTCATCCCAATCAAAGCTCCCCGGACAAACCGTTACAAAAACAGCACCATTCCAACTCTTGTTAAGATTTTAAATTCATAAATTTGTGCTTTTGTTAAAGAATTCATACGTAAGAATTTTATATGAACATGTATTTTATGCTTCTTCCATAACTAGTTTTTTTGTTATTATGTATATTAATAATTTTATTCTTTACTTTCTATGTGTAGATGAGCTGTTGTGGGGAATCTGTGTGCTATTCATTATTCACTACTGTAAATCATTGTCTCTATGTATATTTTCAGCCTTAGGGCTGCCTTTATCAATAAACCGTTAATTATTATTATTATTATTACACACACACACACACACAGCACAGCACAGCACAGCAAAAAGGGGGCGAAGGAGATCAGGATAGTAGGAAAATATTTAGAGATATAAAATAATAATAATAAGGTATAGATACGTTACATTAATATTATATACCGTTAGTATGACATTGATTGGTTGGTTGGTTATGGTTATGTTTATGTTTATATGTATTTTGTTTATTTTTGGTAGATTTAGGTGTTGCGTTCGTTGTGTAAAATTAGAGAATATTATTTTTTTTTTAGTTTCTGGAAATTTTAATGTGTACAGTTTGTTTTCAGAAGTGTGTGTGTGTAAGAGGAGAGGTGATGGAAGGAGGAAGGGTTGGGAGAGGCGGAAAATACGCGTGTGTGGGATATAGTGTGGTAAGCTGTTGCTGCTGTGGATGGAAATGGAACGAAGGAAGTAAAATTCTGTAGAAGCATTGGACTGAAAGGAAACGGAGTGCACGGAACTCAAGGAAGGACACACACACACTGTAAACTGTAGGAAGGAAGAAGGAACACACACACACACACACACACGAGACACTATAAATAAACTATAACCACCACCTCCCAAACCACTGTTGGTAATAATACTAATGTTTATAATAAAGTAAGTATCAACAGCCACAGAGTAAATACAGTATGTAAGTCTATTATAATTTAAACATAATGGAACCTTGAGGGAGTTCCCCACCACCACCACCACCACCACCTGTGTTGTTGTTGTTGTTGTTGTTGTTGTTGTTGATTATGTGTGGTACAGTCTCGGCACATAGTCCTTGACCAGGTATAATGGGTAGTGTGTTCAAGGACTATGTGCAGCGACAGTACATGTGTTAGTGTTGTGTTGTGGAATTGGTGTACAAAAAATGATAATAATGAAAATGAATAAATAAAATATAGATAAATATAATGATGTTATTGTTATTATTACTACTACTACAACTAATAATATTAATAATAATAATAGGCCTACTGTAATAATAATAATAATAATAATAATAATAATAATAATAATAATAATACTGTAATAATAACAACAACAACAGCACAAGTCATAATAACAACAATCACTATACAAGTCATATTGAACTCTGTCAAGGTTATGCTGTTGTATTATTATTATTATTATTATTTTTATTGTATCTACTCGTGGTGTTACTTCCTTTCATTACTGGGGGTTTAGTAAGATGTCTGACTGCTTGGTTGGTGGTTCACTTGCTATGGTGGCCTTGTGTGTGTGTGTGTGTGTGTGTGTGAGAGAGAGAGATGATGATGATGATGATCTTTTTTTTTATTGTTTCTGCTCATATGTACAGTGTTTGTGTATGTATATAATGTATTTTATGCTTGTATATTATATGGTATTTATGTACTGTATATGTTAATGGGTGTGTATCCAAAATTTGTACCCATTCCCTCCTCCCTTCCCTTCCCATCCCTTCCCTTCCCAACTCCTCCCTCCCTCCCTCCCTTCCTCCCTTCCTCCCTTCCCCGCGTTCACCTTCATGTCTTCCTAACCTCCTTCCCCCCTCCCTCAAATCCTCCCCCCTCCCCCCAACCTTCCTCCATCCTTCACCTTTTCCTTCCTTAGGCCATGTCTAGGCCACTTCTCTCTCTCTCTCTCTCTCTCTCTCTTTCTCTCTCTCTCTCTCTCTCTCTCTCTCTCTCTCTCTCTCTCTCTCTCTCTCTCTCTAATATGTCCCACAAGCACAGATAGACACACACACTGACAGACATGAAGATGAATACAAGCAGTCTGACATCACTTTTCATTCAATGGTGTTGCATGACTACTGGGTGTAACTGTACATACGTTGAGAGAGAGAGAGAGAGAGAGAGAGAGAGAGAGAGAGAGAGAGAGAGAGAGGGAGAGAGAGAGGGGTATTGAGTGAGTGGCTTCAATAACCTTCCAATGATTATTTTAAACCTGAAAACATTATATTAATTCTGTATATTTTTACAACATTTAACTTCAACTAGACAATGGCCCCTGTGTGTGTGTGTGAGTGTGATCACTTTTGCGTGTCAGTGTGTACTATTGTTAACGGGTGCGTGATGGGTTGGGCCTTGTGTGTGTGTGTGTGTGTGTGTGTAACTTCTCCA